>PVIU01017066.1:29146-43084 GCA_004026605.1 Ondatra zibethicus
GGGGGACGAGGGAGAAGGGGGGGAGACTTGGAGGTGAGGAGGAAGGAGAAACAACAGTATGTAAATGTAAAAAAAATAAGAAAAAAAGTGAATTCTGGGTGTGGGGGCACAGGCCTTTAATCCCAGCACTCAGGAGGCAAAGGCAGGCCAATCTCTGTGAGCCTGAGGCCTGTGAGTTCCAGAACAGCCAAGGCTGCTACACAGAGAAAGCTTGTCTCAAAACAAACAAACAAACAAAAAGAAAAAACAAGAAGTAAGAAGAGTGTGGACAGAGCTCTGTGGTAGAGCACTTTGCCAGCGCACGTGAGGCCCGGAGTTGAATACTGCTAGATAAATAACTGCCTGTCGAGTGAATGAGTGACGTTCATTCCTTTTGCCTGCGTAATGAACTTCAAATTTGGAAGTCAGCATCATTACTCATTACCCTCATTGTGTAACTGAGGGATTGTGGGTATACTAACAACTTTGGCCTTCACCCTGGTTCAGTCACACCTACCCTCACCTGTGGTGTTCATAAAACACTTTTCCCAGGTACTGTTGAAGGCTCTGGGCACAAGAATAATAAGCCCAGGAACTCTGACCCAGCCTCGCCTGTCCACCTGTTCCCTGGGCAAGGGGTCTTCTGGAGTTAGCCCTGTCACGTGATTGAGGAGAGACTCTGGCCTGAACTTCACCTTGCAGACCGGGGCTAGTGCTGGCCGAGAAAAGCAGTTTGTCCTTGAAAAGTGGTGTGGGTAGGAGTCCTTTCTTTCTTTCTTTTTTTTTTTTAAAGATTTACTTATTTATTATGTATACAACATTCCTTCCATGTCTGCCTGCACGCCAGAAGAGAGCACCAGATCTCATTATAGATAGCTGTGAGCCACCACGTGGTTGCTGGGAATTGAACTCAGGACCTCTGGAAGAGCGTGAGCCATCTCTCCAGCCCATGAGTCCTTTCTTTTTTTTTTTTTTTTTTAACGAGTCCTTTCCTAACTGTGGGAGCTGGAATGTTGCTCTGGGGGCTACCAGGTGTGTGTGCTCAAGGTGGGAACTCTAAGGAGGAAGACAGATTCTGAGTACTCAAATCTAGCTGCAGTCCTGACAACTGACGTCTCTCCTACTTGAAGGTCAGACAAGCACGTCTCCTTCATCCATTTAGCAAACAGAGACAGCCTTGGGTCAGGCTCCAAGCTGGGGGGCAAGCAAGTCTTGGTCCACGTTCACAGCATAGTAGAGATGGGAGAAGCCAAGCCCTACTGATCATGCCAGCTTGTGTTTCATTTGCACCCTGCAACCTGGGACAATTTCCTTGGTATTTTCCCACGTGATACTATTTGAACAGCTGAAAGAGCAAGGATAATAATTTTTAACACACTGCTATGGTCACTGGACTAACAGCTAGACATGGTCTAGTCTGGCAAGGATGGCGAAGGAAAGGGCTTAAAGGCAACTTCCAAAAGACTCGGTCTTGCATACTGTCTACCAGAAAAGGCACCCAGGAAGTGGGAAGGACACAGCAAGGACAGCACCGTGCTCCTCTGCCTCAGACACTCATCAGAAGAAGTGCATGTCAAAGGCAGAAAAACTTCTAGAAAACTTTAAAATGGATAGGAAACATCATCCCTAGACCATTGCTATTATTTTTGGCAACCATCTTTGCCAGCCCATCTCTAATTTTAACACTCGTACACATACCATAAGGAGCTGTCAGAATACAAGTTTTGAGTCAGCAGATCTGTGGCAGGGTCTAAGATTCTACATTTCAGAGTACCCAGGAGATATCGATCCTATATATGTGTCTATCTCTAATTTGGATTGTTTCCAAATTTTTGGTATTATGAATGTTGCAGCACTATTTAAACTATTTGTCTGTTTCCCTTATATAAATTCCTAAATATGTATAGCTGTGTCAATGATGACGTACATTTGAATTTTTCTTATTTTTATTATTTATTCATTTGTTTGTTTTGGTTTTTTGAGACAGGGTTTCTCTGTGTAACAGTCCTAGCTGTCCTGGAACTAGCTCTTGTAGACCAGCCTGGCCTTGAACTCAAAGAGATCCACCTGACTCTGCCTCTTGAGTGCTGGGATTAAAGGCATGCACCACCATCATTTATGTATGGGTGTTTTGTCTGAATACATGCCTGGTGCCCACAGAGGCCAGAAGAGAGTACTGATCCTTTGGAACCAGGTTATAGCTGGTTGTGAGCTGCCTAACCCAGTGCTAGGAACAAACAGGAGTCATCTGGAAGATCAGTCAGTGCTCTTAACTACTGAGCCATCTCTCTAGTCTTTCTATTCTCTAGTTGATTGGGGTTTTTTTATATTTTTATTTATTATTTGAAAAAGCCATACATGCACACAATGTTTTGTTTTGTTTGTGTTTTTTGTTTTTTCAAGACAGAGTTTCTCTGTAGCTTTGGAGCCTGTCCTGGAACTTGCTCTGTAGACCAGACTGGCCTCGAACTCAAAGAGATCTGCCTGCCTCTGCCTCCCGAGTGCCAGGATTAAAGGGCACACCACCACTGCCCAGCACACACAATGTATTTTGATCAGAGTCAATCCTAACTCTACTCCCCTGTTTGACTGGGTTTTTTGTTTTGTTTGGTTTGGGTGTTTTGTTTTGTTTTGTTTTGTACTTTTTTTTCCATGATATTTATTGAGCTCTACATTTTTCTCTGCTCCCCTCCCTGCCACTCCCCTCCCTCCTTCAACCCTTCCGTCCCTATGCTCCCAATTTATTCAGGAGATCTTGTCTTTCTATACTTTCTACTTCCCAGTAGATTAGATCTATGTAAGTCTCTGTGTTCACATTGTTGTCTAAGTTCTCTGGAATTGTGGTTTGTAAGCTGGTTTTCTTTGCCTTATGTTTAAAAACCACCTATGAGTGAGTACATGTGATAATTGTCTTTCTGTGTCTGGGTTACCTCACTCAAAATAATGCTTTCTAGTTCCATCCATTTTCCTGCAAAATTTAAGCTGTCGTTATTTTTTTCTGCTGTGTAGTACTCCATTGTGTAAATGTACCACATTTTTTTTTTTTATCCATTCTTCGATCGAGGGGCATTTAAGTTGTTTCCAGTTTCTGGCTATGACAAATAAAGCTGCTATGAACATAGTTGAGCACATATCCTTGTGGCACGATTGAGCATCCTTTGGATATATACCCAAAAGTGGTATTACTGGGTCTTGAGAAAGGTTGTTTCCTAATTTTCTGAGAAATCGCCACACTGACATCCAAAGGGGTTGTACCAGCTTGCATTCCCACCAGCAATGCAGAAGTGTTCCCTTTTCCACACAACCTCTCCAGCATAAGTTGTCATCAGTGTTTTTTATCTTGGCCATTCTTACAGGTGTAAGATGGAATCTCAGAGTTGTTTTGATTTACATTTCTCTGATGACTAAGGATGTTGAACATTTCCTTAAGTGTCTTTCAGCCATTTTAGATTCCTCTGTTGAGAGTTCTCTGTTTAGGTCTGTGCTCCATTTTTTTTTATTGATTATGTGTTCTTTTGGTTTCCAATTTCTTGAGTTCCTTGTGGATTTTGGAGATCAGACCTCAGTCTGATGTGGGGTTAGTGAAGATCTTTTCCCATTCGTAGGCTGTCATATTATCTTGTTGAGGTTTTGGTGGTTTTTTTTTGTTTTGTTTTGTTTTTGGTTTTTCAAGGCAGGGTTTCTCTGTAGCTTTGGAGCCTGTCCTAGAACTAGCTCTTGTAGACCAGGCTGGCCTTGAACTCACAGAGATCCACCTGCCTCTGCCTCCCAAGTGCTGGGATTAAAGGCGTGCGCACTGCCCAGCTCACTTTTATTTTTTGTGTATGAGTTTTTGCCTGCATGTATGTATGTGTATCTCATGTGTACCCGGTGTCCTCAAAGGTTAGAAGAGGATGTCAAACCTCTTGGAACTGGAGTTTGAGATGTTGAGCCACTATGTGGCTGCTGGGAACTGAACCTGGGTCCTTTGCAAAAGTAACAGGTGTTTTTAACTGCGGCGCCATCTCTGGTGTAGGATGTCCTTCTGTATATCTGTTGCTTTTATTGGCTAATGAATAAAGCTGTTTCAGGCAATGGCTTAGCAGAGTAAAGCCAAGTGGGAAATCTGAATAGAGATAGAGAGAAAGTAGGTGGAGTCAGGGGGACACCATGTAGCTGCTGAAGGAGGAAGACTCCAGAACTTTATCTGATAAGCCACAACCACGTGGCAATACACAGATTAATACAGTTTCTGTGTGATTATTTGGGTGTGGGCAGCCGGGAATGAAAGAGCAGTCTCTATTTACACATCTCTCCAGTCCTACAACATCCTTAGGCATGATGAGCTTTAGAAGATTTTGTTGTTGTTTTTGAGACAGTGTCTCACTATGTAGCACTATCTAGCTCTGGCTGTCCTAGAACTCACTACCTTGTAGACTAGGCTGCCTGTCCTGGAACTCACAGACATCCAACTGCCTCTGCTGGGATTAAAGGCATGAGCCACCACCCACTGCTTGGATGGAATGTTTTGTCTGGGAGGAAGTTGCTGGAAAACAGCAATGTATAACACTATACCTGACTAAAAATACTTTGTAGTTTCCACCAAAACTTTCTGCTCGGTAATTACTGAGGCTGAGATGGCATTTAGGGTGCCTCACATGCTAGGGAAGTTCTCTACCACTGAGCTATATACCCAGTATGCCTTTTTGTTTGCTAGAGATTCTCATGTTTCCCTCACTGGCTTGGAACTTACCATGTAGCTGAAGATTAACTTGAACTGCTGATATTCCGGTCTCATACCAGAAGTATTGGGAGCACCAAGATTACACTCCACCTAGTTATGTGGTCTCAGAGATTGAACTCAAGGCCTTGAGCATGCTAGGCAAGCACTCAGCAACTGAGCTACATCCTCAGTGCCCAACATGACTCTTGATAAATACTGAAAGTTTAGAATCAGTCTGCATCCCCACTAGCGACATGTTTCCAATTCCCTACATCAACGCTGATGGGTAACTTTTGGCGATTTGTTTGTTTTTTTTTTTAATTTTGCTTATTTGATAGTCAAACACCAGCACCTTATTCTTGTCTTCATTTGCATTTCTTTGACTACCTCATGAGGGTGAGGACCTTACATGTTGGGATGAGACTTCATGTATCTTCTTTTGAAATTGCCTGCTTGTCTCCACGTCCATTTTTCTAGTCAGGGTATTTACTTTTGCTCCTACTGATTTGAAAGAATCTATCTCTACCTATTAGGTCAAGATGATTTAGCCCCCCCCTTTTTTTTCCAGACAGGATCTCATGATCTAATCCTGGTTGACCAGGAACTCGCTCTGTAGCCCAGGCTGGCCTCAAACTCACAGAGATCTATCTGCCTGCCTCTGCCTCCGCAGTTCTGAGATTAAAGGAATGTGCCACTAGCAAGCTCTTCCTTCTTTTCTTTTCTTTTTCCTTTCTTTCCTTTTTTAAAGGAAATTGAAAGCTCAGTACAGAAAGAGGAAAATTGAAATTTTTTTTTAAGATTCATTTATTTATTATGTATTCAGTGTTCTGCCTGCATGTATCCCTGCAGGCCAGAAGAGGGCACCAAATCTCATTACAGATGGTTGTGAGCACATGTGGTTGCTGGGAATTGAACTCAGGACCTTTGGAAGAGCAGGCAAAGCTCTCAACCACTGAGCCATCTCTCCAGCCCTGGAAAATTGAAATTTTTAAAAAAGATTTGTTTTTATTATTTAATGTGTATTTGTGTGACTGTATATGAACACATGAGTGTGGGTCCTTGCAGAGGCCAGAAGATGTGATGCCAGCTCCTCTGGAGGTGTAGTTACAGGACACTGTGAGCTTCAGGAGTTGAGTGCTGGGAACTGACCGCTGGTCTTCTGGAAGACCAGCAAGTGCTCTAAACTGCTGAGCCATTGCTCCAGTCTCATCCCCTCCATTTTTTTCAGACAAGTCTCACTGTGTAGCAGCACATCCTGCTGCTTCAGCCTCCTTAGTGCTGGGATTCCAGGTGTGCACCATCATGCCTGACTCAAGGCAACGTGCTCCTGTGCTCTGTGTGCACATGTGTATGCCTGTGAGTGTGCATGTATGTGGAGATCAGAGGGTGACTTCATGTACCTTCCTCTGTCGATTTTCGGGAGTGGTTTCTTACTCAACCTGGAGCTCACCGTTTGGGTTAGAATAACTTATAAGTAAGTTCCAGGATCTTCCCGCCTCTACCAATATTACCCCTGCCTGGCCCAACACCAAAGTTACTGGCACTGGGTATCACATTCCATTTTTAACCTTGGTGCTCAGAATTCGAATCCAGGTCTTCATATTGTACAGGAATCCCTTCACTCACTGAGCCACACCCTGGCCCTGTTAGCTTACTTTTGACTATAAGCGCTAAGCTTTTAGACTTTGTTTTTCTTCTATGTTAAAATGTTCTCTTGGTATTTCTATTGCTGTGATAATACACCGTGACCAAAAGAAAAGGATTCATTTCATCCTATACCTAATAATTCATCATCCAAAAAAGTCAGGGCAGGGACTCAAGGCACGAACCTGGTGGCAGGAACCAAAGCAGAGACGGTGAAGAAATGCTGCTTATTGGCTTGCTCCTCACTGCTTTCTCAGCCTGCTTTCTTAAACACCCTGGGACCTCTTGCTCAGGGGTAGCACTGTCCACTATGTGCTGGGCCCTCCCACATAAATCACCTATTAATAAAATGTCCAACAAGCTTGCCACAGGACAATCTTTTATGGAGGCATTTTCTCAATCATGGCCCTCTCTTTTCAGATATGTCTAGGTTTGGATCAAGTTGACATAAAACAACCAGCACAGATGTCTGTTCTTCAGATGTGTTCCTGTTACATATACATATGATAAAACTCTGTTAGGAAAACTGAGGGAGGGGGCATGGGGATTTGACTCAGGTGACAGTGCCTGACTGGCAGGAGGGACGCCCTGGGTTTTTTCTCCAGAACCTCATAAGCACTATAATTTAGGTATGATAGTGCAGTCCTCTAACCTCTGAACTCTCAAGGTTGAGGCAGGAGGATGAAAAATTCAAGGTCATCTTCAGCTAAACAAAGTTTGAGGCCAACCTGGGCTACATGAGAAAGACCCTGTCTCACAAAGAAAAGGGAGGCTGGTGATGCTGGAGAGATGGGTCAGCCGTTAAGAGCACTTGTTCTCGCAGAGGACCCAAGTTTGATTCCCAGCACCTACACAGCAGCTCACAAGAACCCATAACTCCAGTTTTATGGGATCCAGCTCTCTCTTCTGACCTACTCAGGCACTGCACATATATGAAGTACATAGATTTACATGCAATCAAAATACTCATAAAGTAAGATGGGTATTGGTGGTGAAGGCCTTTAATCACAGCATTTGGAAGTCAGAGGCATGTGAATCTCTGAGTTCTAAGCCAACCTGCTCTATGGAATGATTTCCAGGACAGCAAGGGCTACACAAAGAAACCCTGTCTTGAAAAACCAAAACAACCAACCGACGAAAACAAAACATCATATATATAAAATGAAGAAATATGAAAAAGAAAAAAAAACCTCCAGTAATACCTTACCTCAAAATAAAGGTGTGTAGCATCACCCCCAGAAAGGTCTATCTACCTTACCTCAAAATAAAATGAAACAGGTAATAACTGAGAATTTTCCCTAAATAATCCAATATTCATTTGGAAGAAAAACAAGGACTAGATAAATAATTTAAAAAAAAAGATAATGGTTGTGGACTCAAATAAAGCAAGCCAGAAAAGTAAGATGCCTAGTTCTGGTTGGGTGAGCAGAGGATGGACAGGTTCCACGGCCCAGCAGTACACTCTGTCCACTTGGGAAGTGAAGTTCTCCTTCACAGGGTTTCATGGAGCTCAGGCTGACCTTGAAATGGACATGCAACTAAGGAGTGCCCTGTCGTCCTGATCACCTACCTCCACCTCTCCACCTGAGTGCTAGGATGGGAGTTGTATTCCACATAGCCAGCTCTGCTGTGTGTGTATACATACACACATACATATGATGTGTGTGTATATGTGTATATACACGTATATATGTACATGCATATATATGTACTCACACACACACACGTGTGTGTGTGAGTGTGTGTGTGTATCTCACTATGAAGCTCTGGCTGTCCTGGAACTCACTATTTAGACCAGGTTGGTCTTGAACTCATACAGATCCACCTGCCTATCTCTACTTCAAGTGCTAGGACTAAAGGCCTTTATGTGAATTTTTAAAAGAATGCATTACTGGGCTGGAGAGATGGCTCAGTGGTTAAGAGCACTGCTTGCTCAATTCCCAGCAACCACATGGTCACTCAAAACCATCTGTAATAAGATTTGGCACCCTCTCCTGACCAGCAGACATACATGTAGACAGAACACTAGATACATAATAAATAAATATTTAAAAAATGCATTACTGTTGACAGAAGTTTCTGTCCCGCCTGGTCCCACAGCCGTTCAGTCCCAAAGAAACACACAGGCCTACATTAATTATAAACTGGTTTGCCTATTAGCTCAGGCTTCTTATTAACTAATTCTTGCATTGTACATTAACTCATAATTCTTGTCTGTGTTTAGCCATGTGGCTTGGTACCTTTTATCAGCGAGGCACTCTCATCTTGCTTCCTCTGTGTCAGTTGACTACTGCAGACTAAACCTTTCCTCTTCCCAGAATTCTCCTATTCTGGTCACTCCACCTATAATTCCTGCCTGGCTACTAGCCAATCAACATTTTATTAAATTAATACAACTGACAAATCTTTAGAGGGTACAAGACCATTGTCCCACAACACAATACAGCTGGGTGGTGGTGGTGCACGCCTTTAATCCCAGCACACAGGAGGCAGAGGCAACTGGATCTCTGTGAATTTGAGGCCAGCCTGATCTACAGATCAAATTTCAGGACAGTCAGGGCTACATAGAGAAACCCTGTCTTGAAAAAACAAAAATGAAACAAAACAAAACAAAACCCAAAAGAATTCATTACAGGTCTGTGCAGGGGAGCAGTGTGGTCCTTCACACCAGTTATTTTACCATTCAGGTGACTGACTCAAATTCTAGGGTCCTCCGAGCTCATAAGAAACACCAGCCCAGTAAAACATAATAAGCAAAAGGACAGCAGGGTGTGGTGCATCCCTGTGATCGCGGACGCTCAGGAGGCAGAGGCAGGAGTATCAGCTGGAATTCAGAGCCAGCCCAGAATATCACATACACGCATGGGAAGCAGGCCTGGATCCGTTGTGTTTGCTACACAGTGAGTACAAGGCCATTTGGGGCTTTTGTGTTAGGCCCTGCCTCAAAAGCAAAAACAAAACAAGCAAAAACTTAAGGCCTGGGGATGTAACTAAGCAGGCAGAGTCCTTGTCTAGTATGCCCCAAACTCCTGTGTTTGATCCCCAGTGCTGGGCCTGTAAGCCAACACTTTAGAAGTGGATGCAGGCAGATCTGAAGTTCAAGGTAATCAGTCTGGGAGAGCCTGACTGAAAAACAGAAACGATCAGCTCTGGGAAAAAGTATGCCCTGGCAATTATTTAAGCATAGGCCTGTGCTGGGCATACAGGCATAGCACAGGCCTATAATCCCAGCTACTCACTTGCCTGGGCAACGTGGCAGGTTCACGGCCAGTCTGTACAGCTATTAACACCCGTTTGAACAATAAGAAAGGGTTGAGAGATTTAACACGGTGGTAGAGCACATGCCTTATACAAACAAGGTCCTGGATTCAGTCCCGAGTACTTTCCTATAGCAACATGAGAAGCTCATGGGACCATACAAAACAGTATTTTTGTCCTTTAAAATTTTTTTTTGGTTTTTTGAGACAGGGTTTCTTTATTTTATTGTTATATTTATATCAAATTATTATTGGGGGAGCATTGAGACAGTTTCACTATGCACCCTCAGCTGACCATGTAGACCAGTTTGGCCTTAAACTAACAGATAGTCTTACCTCTGCCCCTGGAGTGCTGAAATTAAAGGTGTGTGACACCATGCCCAGCCCTGTCTTTTAAATTTTTTACTAATTAATTAAACTGTATTTTATGTGTGTGGGTGTTGTACCACCCTACATGTCTGCACCCCGTGCGTACCTAGTGCTGTTGGAGGCCAGGAAAGGGCATTATACTCCCTGGAACTAGTGTAACATACAGTTATGATCTGCCACGTGGGTGCTGGGACTAGAACTCTGGTCCTCTAGAAGAGCAGCAAGTGCTCTTAAGCACTGAGCCATATCTTCAGCCTCTCCAAAGTATTTTTTAAATGATTTACTTATTATGTGTCTGCCTGAATATATGTCTGTGTGATGATGTTGGAACCTCTGGAACTGGAGTTACAGATGTTTGTGAGCTGTTATGTGGGGGCTGGGAATTGAACCCCGGTCCTCTGGAAGAGCAGCTAGTGCTCTAAACCACTGACCCATCCCCAACCTCCCTCCAAAGTATTTTTAGAAAACAAGAATCAGCCGGGCAGTGGTGGCACACATCTTTAATTCCAGCACTTAGGAGGCAGAAAGTGCTATAAACGCCAACAACGTGAAGTCACAATGGAGGAAAAGGTATTGGGAGCGGGAGGGGCAAACAGGCACACTGGCTTTATTTTCCCTGAGGGTAATCAATAGGGACCATCCACAGGTAATAAATCAGCAAACAGAGGCTTAAACAGCACATTTAAAGCCATGCAGGGAACGCAAGATGAATTAAAAATAGTAATATATCTTACAGAATCAGGAGGTAGAAGGAAGGTAGAGGCAAAGGGTCAAGTAAATTTGCTAAACCTGTCACATTTATAGCCAAGGAGTCAGCAGACATTCATCTGCTAAAGACATACGAAGTCCACCATCAGGAGAGATGAGAGCAAAGAGGACACTTACCTTCAATTTGGACCCTTCAAGACGGAGCTGGTGCAGCAGCTTAGTGGGAGAACTCTTGCCTAGCAGGTGCAGAGCACATGCACGCATGCACACACGTATGCATGCACCCAAGTTTGTTCCTCTGGCTGGGTAGTTGGAGAAGACAATAATGAGAGTTTTACCATGTTATATACCTGTACTATTCAGGCAGGCCTTTAACTCAAATCCTCCTGCCTTAGTCTCCCGAGTAACTGAAACTACAGGCCTTAGTCTCCCGAGTAACTGAGACTACAGGCTTTCTGATTATTAATGACAACTGTATTTGTGCCTCTTTTCCATTTGACCTCATCTTCCTCCTGCTACTCTCTGGCCCTTGCTCAGGATGGTAAAACCACGCCAGTCTCAACACCCCACATTTCTACCCCTTTGCTCCAGTGACTCAACTCTGCCTGGATGCCCACCCTTTTATATGTGTAGGAGGATTTTGCCCGCTTGTATTACTGCATGCCTGTTATCCTCGAAAGTCAAAAGAAGGTGTCAGATCTGAAACTGAAGTTACAGATGTTTCTAAGTCACTGTGTGGGCACAGGAACTGAACCTGGGCCCTCTGGATGAGCAGCAAGTGCTCACAACTGCTGAGCCATTTCTCTAGACACTGGGTACTCACCTCGAAGACAGCAGGCAAACTTCCACAGTGTCTAAGTGTCCCCTCCAACCCCATCTCTAAGGATTAATCTGCATGGCCCACTTGGCTGGTTTGAGAGGCACATTTCTGGGTGCAATTGTGAATGCACTTCCAGACAAGATTAATTGAAAGGGAAGACACACCCTAAATGTGGAGCTCTGGACTGAGCTAAGGGGAGGAAGACAAGAGCTGGCAGCACCCCCCTCTACTTTGTAGCCCACCATAATAAACTATGCTGCCCTACCATGATGGATGGAAACCATAAGCCAAGAAGAAACCTTTCCTTCCTCGGTTCAGACTTTCTTCCCTTTTAAAGTTTGTGTGTGGTGTAATGTGTTGTGTGTACATGTAATGCAGGTACGTTGGATGTGTAGGTGGGTGGGTTCATGTGTGCACATGTAGAGGTCATCAAATATAATCTAACACTCCACCTTATTTCTTGGTGACAGGGTCTCTCACTAAACTGAAAGCTATTTTGGCTAGGTTGGCTGACCGGAGATCTCTGGACGTCTATGTCTGCCCTCTGCGGCTGGAGTGACAGACACCACTCACACCCATGCCTGGATTTTTTTTTTTTAAGTGGATGCTGGAAATTTGAACTCAGGTCCTCGTGATTGGATACACTCTTACCCACTGAGTCATTGTCACCCGCCCTTGAGTTGAGGCATTTAGGTAATAAAATAGGAAAGTAGTTAATATGCCATCTTCCAGTGAAGGCTGCCTGGCCCCTCCTACTGCACTGCCATGGAACTTACCACCTGACACATTACAAATACATCTATTCACTAATTTCTGTATGCATTCTCTGTCTCCTCAAGAGCACATGCCTCTAGGCAGCAATCTCTGGGGTTTGCTGATGTGTTTGTTCTGAACCCTCGGATGGTGACTGCCACGTGGCAAGTTCTCATTAGGTACTGGAGAAGTGGATGAAACATAATATTCTAAGAGATAAAATGGCATAATAGAGCAACCTTTTAGCTTGTTGTCAGGATTACATGAAATAATAGACTTCAGATATCTGGCATAGTGGAACTGTCTCGCCTCATTGAGGAAATTTACTGCTGACTTTTGAAGGAAATATTTTCAGCTGAGACCTAAACAATGAAAAGAGCATGAGGTTGGGTGGGTGGGCGGAGAGGTGGGGAGGAGCTGGGGAAGGGGGGAGCGTGATCAGAATATATTGTGTGACAAAAATGTTTTTCAATTAAAATCAAATAAGAGTTATTCAGGTAGACAGTGGGGGAGAATGTTTGTAGAATGGTCTGGAGCTGAGAGGATGGTACGTACAGAACTCAAAAGAACTGGTTTGGGGCTAGAATAGTTTGCCTTGTACATGCTAGGCCCCGGGTTCCATCTTCAGCATTGCAAACACAAACAAAAAACTGATTTTGTCATGGTTGAGGAACAGGGACAAGAAAGATTAGGACACAGAGACCAGATCCTCCAGGCCTGGAAAACCAGGGAGTTAAGGCTGATCCTGAGGGCTTGGTGGGTCTGGTTAGTCAGATCTACCCAGTGTGAAGGACCAGTCTGGATGCTGTGTTGAGAATGGGTTGGCTGGGGTTGGCTGGAGAACAAGCAGACCATGGAGAAGGCATGCAATAGTCCAGGCAGGAAAGGTTGGCTTAGAGTTGGGCATGGCGGCTCATGGCTGTAACCCCAGTGCTCAGGAGGCAGAGGCAGGAGTAACCATGAATGTGGAGCTAACCGGAGCTATAGGGTGAGACTCTTGTCTCAAGCTGGAGGGCCTAGTGTATGGCTTGGGTCAGAAGCAGTGGGAATGGAGAACCAGGTGTGAGAGGCCACATGGGCAGGGCTTGGTGGAATGAGGGGTATAGGAAGGAGAAATGCCTGGTTAGAAAACTTAGTGTCGGGGTGCTAAACTCTGCACAGGGAGACCTTAGAGGAGCAGGCCTGAGAAGGTGGGGGAAGGACTTAGCTCTGTTGGGAGAGTGCTTGCCTAGAATCCCCGAAGCCAGAGATGGTTATCTTCCTATAATCTCAGTACTTGGGAGGTAGAAGCAGAAGGATCAGAAGTTCATCCCTGGTCTACAAGAACTAGTTCCAGGACAGGCTCCCAAGCTACAGAGAAACCCTGTCTCAAAAAAAAAAAAAAAAAAAAAAAGAAAAGAAAAAAATGCTATGTTCATAGCAGCTTTATTCGTCATAGCCAGAAACTGGAAACAACCTAAATGCCCCTCGATCGAAGAATGGATAAAAAAAAATGTGGTACATTTATACAGTGGAGTACTACATAGCAGAAAAAAATAATGACAGCCTAAATTTTGCAGGAAAATGGATGGAACTAGAAAGCATTATTTTGAGTGAGGTAACCCAGACACAGAAAGACAATTATCACATGTACTCACTCATAGGTGGTTTTTAAACATAAGGCAAAGAAAACCATCTTACAAACCACAATCCCAGAGAATTTAGAC
>PVIU01017067.1:0-42982 GCA_004026605.1 Ondatra zibethicus
GAGTCTTTTTGAATGCACTCCTTCCTAGGCCAGGAGGGATGGGGGTGGGCCTTGGACTTCTAACAGGGCAGGGCACCATGCCCTCTTTCAAGGAAGAAGGGGGAGGGAGGAGGGGTGGGGGGTAGTGGGAGGGGACCGGGAGAAGGGGAAGAAAGGAAAAAAAATTTTATTTCTTTAATTATGTTCTTGAATGGAAAAATAAAACAATGTATGGAAAAATAAATAAATAAAAAAATATACAATGCCAATCTATTGACATATTTCAAACCTAAACACAAAATTCCCTTCACAAATATGCTGTTGACATATGTATAAATATGCAGAATCAAACCAATTTACTATAAAATGTGACAAAATGGTTCATCAAATAAATTGAGTAGCCAGGTGCTAAAGACACATCTTTAACATGTCTCTCCTAGATTTTTGCCTAATCCATTAGAGTATATCTGTGAACAACCATATATTCATAGTATCTTGGGATGTTACCTATTGTCTTATATTGGCTTGTTGTCAATTTTACATAGTAAGATGTTGGAGCCCACAAGACTAGACAATGAATGCACAGTTGACAGACCAATAGACAGATCCACAGAAGTGTATGTACACATGGAATAACACGGTTTGCAGAGCTGTGGGAACACTTGTCTTTTGGAAAAGTTGCAGTCATATCTGTGGAAACCTTGTGAAAGCCAGGAATTCTCCCTTCAAAATTGGATTCATTTCCAAAACACCTCAGCATTGTGACTTCTGTACAAGCATGAGAGTGAACTTGCTCCATTCTCCCATACCATGAAGTCTTGGAACCATGACATTCATTATTTGTTCTAGCAGTCAAATTTACATAGAGTTAATCCCACAAAATTACCTGCTAACAGACCACATAGAAATTTCTATAGAAGATAGGCACTGAGCATGAAAGTTGCATGTCCCACCTTTGCTAACAAACAAATCTGGGTATCTCCAAAGCTGGTTACTACAAAAGAGATTAGATGAAGAGAATGCATGAATCCAGGATTTAGAGATGTTTAGTAACTTTATCTAATGGTTTGGAATGTCAGGTACTTCCCCTTGAATGCTGGTTTCTTCCTGGGTCAGGCCACCTGTTCCAGGTTCTACCTGCCCCTTTTTATGATTTTGATATGCATATTATCAATGTCCTTTCCTATGGAATTTTCCAACTATGTATGTAAGAAGCTAGTAACTTTATGGTGGTCAGCCCTTACTCTTCTTCTCTTTGCTACTTCTTTTCCTTACTCTCCTTTTTCTTTCTTCTCCTTATTCTTCCCCATATTTTTCTTCTTTTCCATGCTCTTTTACTTCACTTTTTCCACTTGTCAAGAAAAATAAAGAACATGCAAAGGTAATGTACTTGAGCTAAATTCTTTACCCTTGTGTCCTCACCTGCAATAGACATTGATAAGTGAAAGCTAATTTCCCTCCCCCTCTACATTTCTGTCTCCTTTTTTCCTTCTTTTCATTTAGAAACTGGCATTTTTGATAACTTATATTGAATTTGTGAATTTGCAGTGAACTATTATTATTCAAATACCAGCATTCTCATCTATTTTCCACTAATTTTTTTCTGTCCTATCTACTGTATTGACTATAGAAAATAGACATCAAAAATTCTAAGATAAGATGATTTTAGAGTAAAGGAAGTGGCCTGTCAACAGATTGCTTTTTCAACAGAGCCTCGTAACTCATCATTTATATAAAAGTTTATTTTATGTGAACATATAAAACTACTTAAAATTTCAAGAAGTCTCAAATGTTATTTGGAAAAGTAATCTTTTTTTGATGTTTTTGAAAAATAGAACTATTAAGAATATAGATGGAAGATTCTACGAAAATCACTAGTGATACAAATGTGCTGCTGATATATAAAAATTTTTATAAATTACTCTGTGTAATGAAAAACCACAGTTAAAGATCACTTTGGGATGTACTTACACACAGAAATCATCTCATCAACCAGGTCTTCCCATGTTGATAATGTTCCCTCTAAATAATTCTTCAATCTGATATTGTCCTATAAAGCAATAATATGGTGTTTGCTGTGAAAAATGTTGGCAAGAATTTCACCTCAGTGTGGCTTATATAAATAGATAAAGTTATGTCTGCATTGAAAACACATTCCTGTTCTGTACTTTAAATGGGTTCAAGTACTTAGGAATCCTGAGTTGGGGAATTTTGCATTAATTCCTCATTTTCTAAATTAAGTTCATGTTAAAAATTTAAAAATGAAAGATACAAAGTTTAAATGAAATGTAATATATGTTGACTTTGGTATTGCAAAATGGAACTCTTGCATATTGTTGTTGTGGTATACAATGATATAATACCTAAAAATAATGAAAGATTTTTACAAAGAATTAAAAATAAAACTAATCTAACCCCACTATCCAATCATTTGAGATACATATTAAATGGAATTCATATGTCAAGGAATACTGGATTCCCATGTTCTTTGATGTATTATTTATAGCATACATTATATACTGAATAATCTTAGAAGAGATGAACCAACAGAGAAGCTTATGTATCTGCATCATATGTATGTGTTTGTGTGTGTGTTTGTGTGTGTGTATATATTTTGTATAGTTTCTACATAGGTGAGAAATTTAGAACAATGAACTCAGTAGCAGAGAGTACAAAAGTGGTTTCTAGAGGTTAGAGAAAGAAAAGGAGGCATTAGGTAGGCACATAATGATTTTACATGAATTAACTTCTATAGATCTGTTTCAGAACATAGTGACAATGATTTATTAAGACCACTATAGAGTTGTACTATATAATACTACGTAGTACTGTATAGATGATTCAGGGAATAAAGTGCTTTCCACTCAACCATGAGTACTTGAATTCACATCTTAAAACATATATGTATTGTCAAAATTCCAATGGCAAAATGGCCATTGGAAACATGGGATATTGAGAAGTTAAGGGTTGTTTCCCCGGGATACACAGGGGTCTAGATCTAGAGAATCAGTATCAAATAACTTGGAAGGTAAGAACTGAAACCCAATAGTTTTCTCTGTTTTTAACACGTGCCAAACAGAATACTTTCTCTTTTTTTTTGTTTTGAAAAAACGAAAGTAAACAGAAAATTGGAATCTCAGCAAAGAAAGTGTAATTGGAATTGTAGCTGTGAAGACACACCATTATATATGTTAAATGCATGATAATTGAGTATTAGTGGTACCTGAGCAATGTTGTTATGTTTAAAAAAGCTGTTAAATAAAAATTGTGTTCCTACTGTTTCTATAGAAAGTTATGATGTTAAGATAAATTCATATCTTCCAGATCATAATATTATATATCAAGATGTTATATCTGTCCCCACAAAAGTTATTTGTTATGTTCATTAAGAAGTGTCAGCCAAATCAGCATTGGCACAGTGCAATTCCCCTTATGACTGAAGAGCTCATAAGAAATTTTTTCCTTTCACTCAAAAGAACATTGTGGTGTCACATCATGTTTAGAGTTTACTTTAGTTGATTTCAGAAAATCAAGTTAGATGGGAAAGAATACTATGATCCTTTCTCTGTGTGATTAGAGGTCACTATAGAAGGATCCTACAAAGTAGTCCCACACTAATTCAGAAGGCTAAAGGGTTCTTTATTTAGGGGTGAACTCGCAGATCACAGTTGTCTGCATGAGTGGGGAGCATGAACTGGATCTAGCAGTCAAGAGAGCAAGCAAGCATGCCACAAATACATTCCTAGTACTCAAGGCTACACACAACCTGGTCCCACATCTCAAAGGCCATTGCCTGAAGGAGTTTCCCCAGCAACCCCCCTTTTAACTAAATAAGAGTTTCAAACCTAATACAAAACTGTATACAATAAAAATAGATATCATGTATAAAAATTAGAATTACAACTAGCATAAACAATATTAAGCAAGAAACATGCTAAATGTTTCAGTAATTATTTTATCTTAAGGAGGCTAAGTCTTGTGTTAGAAATGGCTTGCTAAGTCATAAGAAGAAAGTAATTATGCCTATGTAGTCTTCAACCCCATCAAAGTCCTGAGAAGAAAAATATATTACTTGAGTAGACAGAAAGCACAATCAAGCAACTTCCAAAGTGTGCAATAAATGACAGAGTCAACTGACTACCTGGACAATCATCCAAAGTCTCATTTGCAATGTTGGAGCAACCAAATTTGGCTAAGGCCTAGTAACTGATAAACCATTTTCAGAGGCAAGAAGATTCTCAAAACCATTTTACCCTGTGTTGGCAAGGTTTGTCAGTTTTTTTTCTTGTATCCTGCTGGTAGATCTGGACACTGTACATTTTGTCAATGACCAAGACATGGGCACTTCTTTGCCCAGAAGTCATTTTGCCAAGAAGAAAAAAGCTCCATGTGGACTGTCTTCGGGGTCTAACGTTCTCTTGGGAATAGATTTTGCTGCTGGGAGCAATTGTGTCTCACATCAACAAAACCCTAAAATATTTAAATATATCTAAATACCATATTATAAAGTTCTTTGAAGTGGTTGAAGATTACCTATCAATGCAGAATACAATCTTTATGTATCTAAAGGACCTGATTAGTCTACATATAACAAACATGGATGACTATTGACTTATGACACTTAATACCTACATAGCTTAAAGACTAAGACTTTATATTAGAATATTAAAAATATCTTAAAACAACTGTGCAGCAAATGAGGACAATGGCCTCACATGGTAAACAATGTATGAGTATCTTGATCAGAGATAGAATTGTGTAGTGCAATATGAGAAATGTATCCTAAATTTTATCAATATACAAAATGTCTTAAGAAGATGTAGAAGCATGCATGCATACAATATGACAAAATAACATTGCATAGGTGTACAAATATTGCAAAGAGAAATAGGAGCATGCTCAATATAACAAATACAATTTGAGTTTGTATCAATATGCAAGAATTTACACCATTGTAAATTGTTTATAAACAATAGCACACGAGTATTCACTCTATTATTCAAATTTATTAATAGTGTGAGTAAGCTTACACTAATCTAGCTATTATGCCATCCAATTTCTATTTTTTTAAAGAAGATCCCTGAGACTACATAATTTCTACCCCAACACCCAACCTTATACTACTTATAACCAAATCCTAATTGATATCCCTAACCCTGAGGTCCAACTTTGTTGGGAGAGGGAATGTCAACTTATAGAATTATTTTTTGCTCTCATGTAGGTTATATTCTTTCTATGGGTTCCTGTAAAACTTAAAAAAATGGTTAAGTTTCAAGATTACTGCCTGGTATAATTGCAAATAGTCTCTGAGTACTTGATAGAGATTTTCTGAAGTTCTTATTTGATTTTCTGACCAGAACTTTGAAAGAAGGTGCACCATTTCATCTAACCAAGTTGGAACCATTTTGAACAGCTGGTACCCAAAACCGATCTTGAGGTAGTGCTATGAGCATAGTGATGTCATATCAACCATGTGCAGTTCTTGTGGAGCCCCATCTTCTTCCTGGAAAATTCAAATATTACTGCAGGAAAATTTAATGTTCATTGTGGAAAACTTAAACATTATTCATATAGACATATGTTCAATGGAAGGTACAACAGAAACAAAATAGGTATGGAGAGAAGTAAAATTTTCCTAAATTCTTTTTCTCCTTTGGTCCCATAGCAGATGGCTCCTGATATGAGACAGAAACTCTAAATTTTTCTTTTTAACAGAATGCTTGGATTTAGAGAATGATAGCCATTGTCCAACTCCAAAGCCAGCTTTGATTTTTAAGTGAGTCATAACTATTATTATACTGAGAAGTGTATATATATATATATATATATATATATATATATATATATATATTCAGATAATGAAATTTTACCCTGCAGATGACCTGTCCTCATAAGTCAGATTTCTCCTTGCTTGTTAATCCTTGCTGGATAGTTACCTTTTTTACTTTAGGTATCTAAATGTCCATGATCTCTTGACTTTTTCAAAAAATGACTATTTTTTCTGCAAAGACAAAAACAGAACCTTGTCCCAAACTTTATGAGGTTTCCTTCCCACCCATATGATTGTTACCACTCAAGAGGTTTCTTTTTTTAAACCAAATCTTTATTCATTTTGATGCTAAACATAGCTTTTCTTCTCCTGTGGCAAAAAGAGTAAAACCCCTTCTCCAACATAGCACACCTACTGGTTTCCATTGAGAGGTCAACACATTCTTGAAATACACTGGCTGATTTAATTTGGAAGTTCTTTTCTATTTTACAATGTCTCTCTGCTACCATTGTTCCTTTGGCATTACCATTAAGAAAATTCAAACATAATAAAGCATTATGCAGTCGATTTCTAGGGGTATTTTCCATCCATTCCTGTTTGCTTAATATATCTTTTGTAGTTCTGTTTGATCCTTCTATAACTGCCTGATCTGTAGGATTGTGTGGAATACCTGTAATGAGCTTTATATTATAATAAGCAAAAAAAAACCCGTTTCATTTTCTTAGAGACATATGCTGGACCAATATCTGTCTTTCTTTGTGCAGGTATACCCATGATGGCCATAAAATCTAATAAATGTGTGATTACTGAATCAGTCTTCTGTGAGATCAAAGCAGTTTCCCATTAAAAACCTAAAAATATTTCAATGGTGTGGTGTACATATTTTAATTTTCAAATTCTGTTAAGTGGAACACACCCATCTGCCAGATTTCATTTCTTTGAGTACCCTTTACGTTACTCCCTGAAGGTAGCAGCGTTTGCTTATCTAAAGAGCAAGTAGGACATCTCTTTATAATCAATATTTTTAGCTTGTTGCCATGTAATAGAAAACTTTTTAAACTTTTGCTACTGTCATCATATTTCTTTATAAATTGTGAGGTCTTCACCATATTTTCAATCAATAATTGATCAATTTCTGAATTACCTTTTGCTAGAGGATCTGGCCAACCAGTATGGGATTGGATGTGTGTTACGTATATGTGACAAAGCCTATTTCTGATTACATCTTGAATGTGAACGAATAATGAAGTCAATTCTGTATCATCTGGTATAAATTCAGTGGTTTAAATATGCAAAACAATTATTTTGCATATGTGAATTAGTAACTATATAAAGAGATTTTATAAAATGCCTTAGTACCATGAGAATAGTATACAATTATCCCGTTTGGACAGAATTATAAGGGCTTCATTCTATCTTATTTAAATCTTCTGATTTAACCTACCTTTGCTTATTTATTTGCATCATTATAGAATGTATGGTCTCCAGTTTTTATTGTGTCACATACAATGTGGCAAAGATCCAAGTAGTTCTCTCTATAAAGTTAAATCTATTACTTTTGGGATAATTGTTATTAACCTCTCCTAAAAATTATACAAGCTGTTTTCCAAGATTCATTTTCTTCTCATAATTTTAAAAAATTTCATCAGTAGTAAAAGGCACTATAATCTCTGCTGTGTCTATTCCTACTATTTGACAAAATAACAATTTTCCTTTCTAATTAGTTCAGAGACTTTTTTTCATAAGTTTTTAATCTTTTTACTCCTTTTACATGGCAAAAAGATTGATTCAAAATAATATCTTTTCTCTGTATAAAAATTCTTGTAGGGTAAATCCTGGAAGCCAATATAACTAGAATGATATTGAGAATAGGATCCACCTGATTCACATGTGCCTTCTATAATTTCTCTTTGACCATAGTCAATTCTTTCTCAGATTCAACTGTTAATTTTATGGGGCTTTTTAAGTCTTTTTCACTATCTAAAGTTTTTTTAAAAACTGAAACATTAGATCAGGTGTCATCCCAACAGTGTGTCATAAATTAGAAATGTCTCCTTACAATCTGTGAAAGTCATTAAGAGCCTGAAATTTGTCACTCCTGATGTGAAAGTTTTGTGCTCTAATTTTCTGTAAACCCATTTTATAACCTAGGTAATTGACAGAATTTCTTTTCTGTATTTTTTTCAGGAGCAATTTGTAATCCTATTTAAGCTAAACTTTCTTTACTTCTTCAAACGTTCTTTGTAAAGTATCTACACTGAATCAGATAGCAAAATTACATCCAAGTAATCGTAAATTATAGGCTTTGGAAATTGTTTGTGTATCATTTCCAGTGACTGACTTACAATGTATTGACACAGGGTAAGGCTATTGAGTATTTCCTGTGGAAGTATGATCCATTGCTATCTCTTAGTAGGTTGAGATTATTATAAATAGGCACTGTGAAGGCAAATTTATCTTTCCTTTTTTAGTGAAGAAACAATTTTTTAATCAATAACTATAAGAGACCATCCTTTAAGTAATAAAGAAGGCAAAGGAATTCCAGATTGTAGAGGGCCCATTGGTTGAATTATCTTGTTCATAACTCTTAGATCTATCACTATTCTGCTTTTTCCAGATTTCTTTTTAACAGCAAATATAGGAGAATTCCAAAGGCTGGTTGATTCTTCAATATAGTGAGCATGTAGTTGCTCCTGTAGTTACTGTTCTAAACCTGCAGGTTCTCTTATGTTAATGGTCATTTTTAACCCATATTGTTTTCCCAGTTACTCATTTTGAAGATACATCCGTTGGTACCTCTGGAGGTTTGCCAGTTGTTTTGTGTTCTTGTACAATTTGAATGGCTGGTGACTTTCGGTTATAGTACTTTATATTATCTATCCCAGAAACATGAGTTTTGGGGACTGCAGGAATTTTAATCTGGGTATTCCATTACTGCAGCAGGTCTCCATAAATTCTCTGCAATATTAGTCACATATGGCCTCAGCCTTCCTCTCTGTTCTTCTGGCTCTATGCATTCAGTCCATCTCATGCTTTGTTTCCATTGA
This sequence comes from Ondatra zibethicus, assembly GCA_004026605.1. Taxonomy (NCBI): domain Eukaryota; kingdom Metazoa; phylum Chordata; class Mammalia; order Rodentia; family Cricetidae; genus Ondatra; species Ondatra zibethicus. The sequence goes on from PVIU01017067.1 coordinate 8,797, forward strand.
GATAGGGTTTCAGTTCCTAGGATTTGAAATATGCCTTTTGAAGAGTCCAATTTGAATACCAAGATTCTGGAGTAATGATAGTCATATCTGCATTAATGTTCAGTAATCCCTCAATCACAATTTATTTACACGCATTGTTAGCTTTGGTCTTTGATAATTTTATAGAAGTTTGCCAAAAATATATGTTTTCTATATCCTATTGAAATTTTTGAGTTTTTTCATCCATGTTTATTCCATTATCCAGATCAGTTTTTTTTTCACAGCAGGCACTGGATATTTTAATTTCCTGGTGAGTCATGTCCTCCAAAGTGACTGGGAGTAACTGGATCATTTTTTTACCTGGGGGCATGTGAAAGGCTCCCCAATGAGGTTCCTGATTGTATTGGGTTGCCTTGTCTATCTTTTGTTGATACACATACATTGGTCCATTGTTGGGCTTTGCAAAATCTTCTATATAATCCAGAAGACTGAGACATTTTCTTTTTGCCATTACCAGAAAATACATTATTTTTAGGAATGCCTTGTGTACAATCTCTTCTCAGATGTTCTATTCTACCACAATTAAAAAAATTGGCACTTTGATATTACCTCATACCATTGGAAATTGCTTCTACTACCCAAGATTCAATATTATAGTCAAATGACTAAATATTCATTGTATGCAGGATCCATTCATCCATTGGTGATGATCTAAACTTTAAACACCCAAGTATCTTTTGTATTCTAAGTTAACACTTTCAAAAGCCAGAGATTCAAAAGTATTTATTAAGCTTCTGGGTTGGTTACTCCTATTTGTACAAACTTAGATAATCTTTGTAAAAATTCACCAAAGGGTACTCTTCGACCTTGTTCATCCCTAGTATATGATTTAATTATGTTTCCTTGTTCTTGAATCCTATCCCAAGCATTTAAGGATGCTGTGTGTCATAGGGACAAGGTGTCATCATCAAAAAGTGCTTAATCCTATGGATTAGTGTAACAGCAGTCACCAAGAATTTGATCTTGGGAAGACTCAAATCCTTTTGCTCTTCCCTGTTGTTCTAAAATGTTTGCCTCTTCTCACTAGTAGCATTTCCATAACAGTTGTGGTCAGTCTTCAAGGAACACTGAGACTAACTAAAGCCAAACATGTAGGGTAGCCATTTACTTGATGCCAATGTCTTGAACATCTCCATAAAAAATGGTGATTCAAGCCATAAGATACTACTGGTTGCTTAATTAACTTTGAAATTTATACCTATAGGTTTCCATTTGAATTCTTTGAATCCTTTTGGGTATTTAGTACTGGATGGTTTGTCAGAGGAGATTATGGAGTAAGTAGCTAAATACTTGCTAAGTCATCTGTGATTCTGACACATACTGACAATGCTAAATCTGTCCTTTCACCTTCTCTCCCCTGCTTATTAATTCTGAAAATTTCCTCAATCATTTCAAATCTTTTTACCACTGTCTTTTGTAACACCTATATCTTTTGACCTATGACTATTTCTAATGATTTCATTGACACATATAACCTCTGGTCTTTATTCTGCATATATGATTCCAAGGTATGAAATTTTTTTCTTTAGGGATAGCTTCTCATCCTTGGACAGTATTTGGATGGCATGCAGATTGTCTTCTTGGAAAGATACACTATGTACTAACATAACTTTTTAATGGATTTTGATTGTCCAATTCAGCAGTATAAATTCTTTCAGATAATTTCTCAGCACCCTTTGATGTGGATTGAATTTTGTCTGTCGAATTAATGTTATCCTTTTCAATAGTATTATTTTTTCAGCTAATTTTATATTTTCAATAGTATTAATCTTATCAGCTAACTGTTAATTATTTGTCTGGAAAAACTGTATAACTTCTAAAAGTGCCTTGTTCTTGACTTTGTTATCAAACAATTTTCTTAAGGATATAATATGACAAACAAAGCTAAGTCCCAGTATCAAATAAATGGCTGTATCAGAAAAAACATATAAACCTTGCAGAATACCATCCATAGTATATGCAAAAAGATTATTAAATTCTTGGATAGTGGTATTGTCTGTCATTATATTACTTTAAAATTTGCTGATTTATTTATGTAAATGAACATACCTCTTTATGGATCTTTGGTAAACTGTTATAGGTGTAATAATCTTTATTGGCCAGCAGCTGTCACAGTTGCAGGAGAGTGTGACTGGCAGCAGCAAGGTGAGTTCCAGTACCTGAATTACCTGGTACTTAATTAACTAATTAAGAGCAGCACATTCATATATGGAGGATTGAGTTGGCCAGAATACAAAGAACCCAAAGTTTGCTGGCAGCTGCTAGCCATGAAAGGGACCTGGGCACAGCAGGCTGACATGAGGCAACAGGGATTGTGGTGGGCATAAAGCATGTACAGGTGGGTAAGTCATGGGTCCTGGGTACTGGCTAGAGAGGCTGCAGCTGCATGCTGTGGGTGAAAAGCATGTGCAGCTTTTTGTGGAGTGTGGTGGGTGAAAAAGTATGCATGGACCTTTTGAACTAGTCCCAGTAGGCATGGTGTAGGGATTCATGTGGGCACCAGATATAGAAGGATGCTATAAAGTATCCCTTCTTTATTTAGGGATAGACTGACAGATCACAGTCTTTTGCATGAGCAGGGAATAGGAACTGAATGCAGCAGCCGAGAGAGAGAAAGAGAAGGAGAGAGAGAGAGAGAGAGAGAGAGAGAGAGAGAGAGAGAGCACATGATTACACATGTTTATAGTAGCCAAGGTCACGCCAAACCTGGCCCAGCATCTTAAAGGATATTGGCTGAATGATATTCCCCAGCAGTGGCACTTTCTAATATACATTAAATAAATGACTTATTAATACAGAGAAATACAACAAAGAGCCAAATACTACAAAAAATTTCTTTTCATTATATATATTGTAATTATATATTTGTGATCATATATTTTAATTTTACATATTATATGTAGTAATCATATGATATATAGTGTTTATTATAAATAATAATTATAAATAATTATGAATCATATATATGTGATTATGTATATACTATATATTGTAACTGAGTTACCATTTCTACATGTATTATGGCAACATACATGTTATATGCTAAATATTATGGGCCAGTGATATGTCTCAGTGGGTAACATCACTTGTTGCAAAACCTGATAAACCTGAGTTACGTCATTAGTCTTAACTGGGCTCCATATGGTGGAGATAGAAAACTGATTCCATCACATTATTTCTAAACTCCATACATGTGTTGTTGCATGAATACAGGTAAGCATACTCATTCATGTGTGCATGCACACACACATAAATGGAACAACTTTTTGAAAAATTAAATATTAATCTTGTCTGTGATGTTACAGTTGCACATACACATTTAGTCAACTGTATGCCATCTGAAAATACCAAAGGAGTCATTTATTTTCTTCCATATTATCTTTTGGCACTCTATGATCAACCCATATCACACCTAGGACTCAGGCAAATAATCTTATTTTAGTTTCTATAATTTTGCTTTTATTCTTAAGTCCATTTATTGTACATGCTTAAGGTGAACACTATTATATTTTGATAGACATACAATTCATAACATTGCCTATCAGTACTTTACATAGATAATGTAAGTACATTAAAACATCTAAAAATCTCTTCAACTTATCTCTAAGTACCAATCTACTAACTGTAGTTTTAATGAGTACATTAATTCTCTAGAATTTGTAGCCACATATAACTGTGAACTAATCTATCTTTGCTTTTCTCTCTGATCTACTATTGATGACCACAGCTTTATTATTTTCCTGTTTATTTAATTTTTAAATGTTTGCAAATAAGTGAAAGCACACTTTACATTTATGCTTTGTGTCTGTCTTTTCATTTAGCATAATGTTCACGACATTCAGCAATGACATTATGCCCCTCTTTTTAAAGCATTAACTGTATGATATGGAGCTTATTAAATATACAGTATGTGTTCCACATTTTATATGTTTTATATGTAATGTATTTCATCCATCATGTGTATCATATATATTGCTTTATCTAGTAACCACTTTAAAAATACTGATACAGTAATTTTCTTTGCATGTTCCTCAAATTTAAGAACTACTTATCATACATTTACTTGAAACATGTGACCTTCTTTCTTCAAATTCCAGAGTGATGAAGTCTTTCAGTTTATTAAAACATTGGGTTTACAAGTTTGTATTTGTATCAAAAATTTAAGTATTCATTTCTCCAAATTTTAACATAAAATAGTGTATCATTTTGATACATATCAGAGAAGTTATACATATCTGACAAATATCTGAGATATTAAAAGATGTTATGCCAATATTGCATTGATTGTCATAGTCACATATTATGTCCCTTTTGGTTCAAAGTTTCTTCTCTCTGTATTTGGTATTAAACCATGTTGTTGTAACAGTAATTTTATTTTACTACTTTTATTCCATTTTCAAGAGGTGTTGAAAGCATGAAGAAGCTGGGTGGTGGTGGCACATGCCTTTAATCCCAGCAATTGCAAGGCAGAGGCAGGAAGATCTCTGTTTGACGCCAGTATGTTCTACAAGAGTGAGTACAATGACTGGTACATAGCTCCTGAGAAAACCTGTATTGAAAAACCATAGGTAGATAGATTGGGAGAGAGAGAGACAGAGAAAGAAAGAGAGAGACAGAGAGAGAGAGAGAGATTAAAAAATAATTAGAAAACAAAAATTTTCTGTTTTGCTTTGAATTGAGTTTTGGGGGAAATTTCTTTTAGGGGGATGCTACATGGGTGAGGGGAGGATATGGAGGGACTGGGAGTGAGCAGGATTGTGGTATATGATATGACGTTCCCAAAGAATCAATAAAGAATTATTTTATTAAAAAAGAATGATGTTTAAAGTATGAGTTTTCACTGTCCATAAGAATGCCTTAAATGTGATGTCTAATTCCATTTGGGCTTAGCATAAGGATGTATATAGTGCATATACCAAAACCACATTTCTATCTCAATAAGAAGAAAAAATAGTTCATTCTGAGTATAAATATGAGTTACTATGGTCCAGGACCACATCTTCAAGTTGCCTAAAAACCATGTTTTAATATCATAACAGTTTCATGAACAAAAGAGGGTCAAATATTCAAGACAGAGTTAAAATACATTAGTGGGAATATCAGGTGGGTACTGTCTATACCCATTAACTAATGCATTAATTAGTTTTGTATTAGTGAAGCTTAAAGGTCTTTTTGTACATTTAAAAGTAATTACCTAGTGCTCATATGACTGGAATTTAGGTAGAAAACCAGGGTAGTCAATGAATGGCTCTTAAGTGTGCTAATGATAATACAATAGGCTCTGGACTGGTAACATCATAGCTCTCCAGACCCATAGGAGTTCTAGTCAAGTAATCATCTTTGCAGAACATGGTTTTCAGATTAATCTGATTTTTAACGTGTGTGTCTGTGTGTATGCCCATGTGTATATATGTGTGTGTGTATGTCTATGTCTATGGACAAGTGTATGTGTATATGTATTATGTAAATCTGTGCATATGGACATGTGAATATATGTGTATGTGTGCTTATATGTGTGTGTATTTGCAGGAGTCCTAGGTATAATTCCCTAAAGCTGGATATGGTGTTTGTGAGTAAATCAGTGTGGATTCTGGGTGCTGAGGTTTCTTTAACTACCATGTCATCTTTGCAGTCCATGGTCTTAAAGAGTCTTTTTTTAAACTAAATTTAAAAAAAAAAAAAAACAACAGTCTTTTTTGGGTCTTGGTTACCTCATTTAATATTTTTTTTCTAGATCCATCCATTTGCCTCCCAGAAGGACAAATATAATATATATTCACTTATAAGTAGCTTTGAGACATAAAGCAAAGAAAAATTAGCATACAGGCCACAACTCAAGAGAAACTAGACAACAAAGAAGACCCTAAGAGAGGCATACATGAATCTACATAGGAAGGTGAAAACACAAGATCTTCTTAGTAAATTGGGAACATGGGTGTCATGGGAGAGGGTAGAAGAGGAGAGGGGAGGAAGAGAGGGGACTGGAGAAAAACATACTTCTCACTAAAAACAATAATTGATAAATACATAAACACGAAAGCAATCTTTCCTCATTTTACATACCATCCAGTTTCTCTCCCTTCTCTCCATCTGCTCCCCCTACCTTCCCAGGACCCCAGCTCCCTATCTACTCCTCATAGAGGGTAAGGTTTTCCAAGTGGAGTCAACAGTCTGACACATCACTGTGAGGCAGGATCAAGGACCTCCCCCCATTATATCTATGCTAAGCAAGGTATCCCTCCAAAGATAATGATTTCCAAAATGCCAGTTCAAGCCCTAAGGATAAATCCTGGTCTCACTGCCAGTGGCCTCACAGGCTTCCCAAGCAACACAACTGTTACCATATTCAGTTGGTCTAGTTTGGTCCTATGCAAGTTTCCCCGCTGTAAGTTCAGAGTCAATGAGCTCTCACTAGCTCAGGTCAGCTGGTTCTGTGGTTATTCCCATTATGGTCATGACCCCTTTGCTCCTCCCGCTTATGGACTGGTCTTCAGAAGCTTGGTCCAGTGCTTAGCTGTGAATGTCAGCATCTGCTTCCACCAGCTGCTGGAGAAAGGTTCTGATTACAGGGGAGACCACTTCAGGCATCCTCTCCACTATTGCTTAGGGTCTTGGTGGGGGTATTATTCTTGTGAATGTCTGAGAATTTCCCTACTACCTGGTTTCTTGCTAGCCCCATAATGGATCCCTCGGTCAAGATATCTCTTTCCTTGCTCTCCCTCTCTGTCCCTCCCCCATCTCAACCATCCCATTTTCTCATGCTCTCTTCTTCAATCCCTTTCTCCCCTCCCTCTCCCTTTTGCCCTCCCTTTCCCTACACAGACTCCCAATTTTCTCAGGAGATATTGTCTAATTCCCCTTCTCTTGGAGATCCTTGTATGTCTCTCTTAGTGTTCTCCTTGTTTCCTACCTTCTATGGGGTCGTAGATTATAGGCTGCTATTCTTTGTTTTGTGTTTAATGATCTTTAACCGGAAATGCTTTTTTTCCCTTTTTTCCTTGGAACTTTAGTACAGAACAGCGACATTTAAAACAGCAGAGCTGGTAGGTGATGTGTTTGAGCCAGAAAGTGAAGAAAGAGAATTCCAGATGTGGGAAGACACAGGCTGTATGCACAAAGCACAGATCACATATTAACTAAGATTGCTTTTTGTGAACACATTCTTGACACACACCAGCTGATTTAAATCAGAAGTTTTCTATTGTTCAATGTCCCTCTGCTGCTGTTGTTCCTTTCTCATTATCATTAAGAAAATTTAAGGTTAATAATGCATTATGCAATCTATTTCTGGGGGTATTTTCCATCCTATTTGTTTAATGTATCCTTTATAGTTTGATTTGATCTTTCTATAACTGCCTGACCTCTAGAGTTGTTTGGTATATCTGTAGTAGGCTTTATATTATAAAAAAAATGCTTCAATTCTTAGAGACATATGCTGGACCATTGTCTGTCTTTATTTCTGCATGTATACTCATGATGCCATAACTTCTAGTAAATGGATGATTACCAAATCAGCCTTTTCTGAGTTCAAAACAGTTGTCCATTGAAAACCTGAATAAGTGTGAGTGGTAGGGTGTACATATTTTAATTTTTCCAATTCTACAAACTTGAAGACATCAATCTGTCAATTTCATTCTTTTGAGTAACCTTTGGGGTAGTCCCTGCATGTAGCAGTGTTTGGTTATAGAAGAGCAAGTAGGATATCTTCTTATAATCTCCTTAACTTGCCATGTAATAGTAAAGTCCTTTATTAAACCTTTGCTATTGACATTATGTTTTTGATGAATCTCTGAGGCCTTCACCACTTTTCTAGTCACTAATTGATCAATTTCTGCATCACCTTGTGTTAGAAGACCTGGAAGACACATATGGGATAGGATGTGTGTTATGTATATGGTGCAAAGCCTATTCCTGATTATATCTCGAACTTGAATGAATAATGAAGTCAATTCAGTATCATTTGGTAAAAATTCAGCAGTTTTAATATGCAAAACAACTCTATCTGCATATTGCAAATCAGTAACTATATCGAGTACTTTTCTAATAATCCCTTAGTAGCATGAGAATAGCATATAATTCTGACTCTTGGACAGACTTCTAAGGAATTTGTTCCACTTTACCTAAATCTTCTAATTTCTTACCTGCCTTTCCTGATTAATTTGCATCAGTATGGCTCCAGTTTTTGGTCTGTCACATAAAATGAGGGGGAGGAGCCAAGTAGCTCTCTTCATGAGGTTAATTCTATCACTTTTGGGATAATTGCTATTAATCTCTCCAGCAAAATTAGCTCAAGCTCTTTGTCAGGGCTCATTTTTTTTCTAATTTCATAAGTAGTAAAAAGCACTATAATCTCTGCTGAGTCTATTCCTGCTAGTTGACAAAGTCTCAATTTTCCTTTTATGATTAATTCAGAGACCATTTCCACATCAGTTTTTAACTTTTTATTCAGTTTATGTGGTAAATGTGTCCATTCTAAGATAATATCTTCTGTCTGCATTAAAATTCCTGTAGGGGAAGTTCTGCAGGGCAATATAACTAGAATGCAGTTAAGACTCAGATTCACCTGATTGATATGTGCCTTCTGTGATTTCTTCTCAATCAAAGTTAATTCTTTCTTAACTTCAGTTGTTAATTCCATCAGACTATTTAAGTCTTTGTCATCATCTAAGGTTTCACTTAAATGAATAATTAGGCCAGATGTTATCTGAACAGCAAGTCATAGATTGGAAATGTCTCCTAGAAATTTTTGATAGTGATTAAAAGTCCACCATCTGTCTCTCCTAATTTGAGATTTTTGTGTTCTAATTTTCTCTAAACCTATTTTTTATCAGAGGTAAGTGATAAAAATCTCCTCTTTGTATATATTTCAGGAGCAATATGTAATCCCCATTTATGCAAACCATACTTTACTTGAAATATTATTTCTAAAGTATTTACATTTGAATCAGATAGCAAAATATCATCCATTTAATGATAAATTATAGATTTAGGAAATTGTTTACATATTATTTCCAAAAACTGACTTACAAAATATTAGCACACGGTGGGGCTATTGAGCATTTCTTGTGTGAGAGCCAACCATTGATATCTTCTAGTAAGCTGAGAATTATTATAATTAGGCACTGTGAAGGCAAATTTTGCTTTGTCCCTTTTTGCAAAGGTATAACGAAGAAACAATCCTTTAAATCAGTAACTATACCAGGCTATTCTTTAGGTAATAGGGAAGGCAAAGGAATTCCAGAAGAATTGTAGAGGGTCTGTAGGTTTATTTACCTCATTGCCAGCTCTTAGATCTGTCACCATCTGAGTATTGAGTATTTTCTGGCTTGTTAGCGGTAATAATGGGATAAATAGATAAACTCTTAGTAAGTCATTTCTGACTCTGAAAAGTACTGGCAATTCTAAATTCTTTGCTTGTACCTCAGCTCCTTGCTTATCAGTTCTTGTACTTTTCTCAACTGATTCAAATCTTTTTACTGCTGTTTATTGTAAAGCCTGAATCTCTTGACCTGTGAATATTTCTAATGATTTCACCAAATCAAGTAACTTCTGGTCGTCATTCTGCCAGTAAGACTTTAAGGTATTGAGTTTTTAAAATAATGATAACTTCTCATCCTTGGATATAATTTGAATGGCCTGAAGATTGCCTTTCTGGAGAGATACTCTAACTGCTAACTTATCATAACTTTTAACAGATTCTGATTGTCAATTTCAACAGCATGAATTATTTCAGATAGTATCTCAGTACCCTTTTATAAGTTTCCATATCCCATTGAATGGATTGAATTTTGTCTGTCAAATTAATGTTATCATTTTCAATGGTATTATTTTTTTCAGCTAACTTTTGATTTTCAATGGTATGAATTCTGTCAGCTAGCTTTCCTTTATTAGTCTTTCAAGACTGTATCATTTCTAAAAGTGCCTCATTCTTGATTCTGTTATCAAACCATTTCTTTAAGGATATAATATGAAGAAGGATAAGTCCCATGATCACAAAAACTGATCTACAAGAAACACCACATAATCCTTGCAGAATTACATCCATTGTAGAAACAAAAAGGTTATTAAATTTCTGGGTGGTGATATTGTCTGCAATTATTCAATTTCCAAATTTATTTATTTATTAATTAAATGAACTTTCCTTTCTTACAAATTTCAGTAAATTGTTGTAGGTGTTATAATTTCTATTGACCAGTAGGTGTCATGTTTGCAGGCACAGGGCAGGCAAATGCAACCAGCAGCCACTCAAAGCATCCTTCTTGATTCCACATTGGAGGTGCCTTAAATACTAACAAATATGCTAACAAATTAAGAGCAATTAAATCATTTTCATATGTGGATAGTGTTTTGTGGTGGCCAGAATATCAAGGAATCTAGAGCTCATGAGCTTAAAACACAATCTGGAAAGCCTGTGCTCCCAGTGTAGTAGGCTGGGAGAACTGCATAAGTGGGTGGGCAACAGGAAATTTCCAAGTTGCTGCATCATCCAAAAATTTGTATCTTGCATACCAAATATGTAACTCAGCTGTAGAGGGATTTCAAGCCATGCCGACAGGAGTAGGAGAAATCCACAGACCTTATGAGCCAGTCTGAGACTTGTGCTCTACCCTGCTATACCACATGTGGTTCGGTACCAGTCTATTGTAGATTATAATAAAATAGTCTCACACTAGCCCAGAATGGAGTATAATAAAGATTTTCTTATTTAGGGGTAGACTCATAGTTTATTCACCCTCTGCATGAATAGAGTAGAGAAATTTAATCCAACAGCCAAGAGGCTGCACATGTTTTCAAAAATTTATGTATAATACATATGGCCATGCCCAAAGTAGGCCACTATCTTCAAGGCTTTTGGCTGAAGGAATTCCCACAGAACATAAGTTACCACAAAAATTCTACTGGGGAACTATTACAACTGATAAACACCTTCAGTAAAGTAGGAGGATACAAGATTAACTCAAATAATCAATATCTCTTCTATATAAAAATGATGAATGAGCTGAGAAAAATCAGAGAAATATCACCCTTTACAATAGCCACAAATAACATGCAGTATCTTGAGGTAACTTTAATCAAACATTGAAGGGCCTTCATGACAAGAACTTTAAGCCTTGAAGAAAGAAATTGAAGAAGGCATAAGAAAATGGAAAGATATCCTATGCTCTTGGATAGGTAGGATTAACATAGTAAAAATGGTAATCTTACCAAAAACATTCTACAGATTCAATGTAATACCTTTCGAAATCCCAGAAACATTCTTTACAGACCTCAAAAGAACAATACTCAACTTCAAATGGAAAATCAAAAGCTCAGGAGAGCCAACTCCTGTATAATATAAAGCATTCTTAAGACATCACTATTCCTAACTTCATGTGCTACTACAGAGCTATATTACTGAAGACAGCCTTGTGTTTGCATGAAAACAGACAGGTGGACCAATGAAATTGAATCAAAGATCCTTGATTTTAATCCACAAATTTATAATCACCTGACTTTTGACCAAGAAGCTAATGCTATAAAGTGGAAAAAAGAAAGCATCTTAAACAAATGGTGTTGGCATAACCAGATATCAACATGGATAAGAATGAAAATAGATCCATAATTATCACCATGCACAAAACTCAAGTCCAAATTTATCAAAGACCTCAACATAAAAACAGCCACACTGAACCTCATCAAAGAGAAAGTGGGAAGTAATCTTAAATGCATTGGCATTGGAGACTGCTTCTTAAATATAACATCGGTAACACAAACACTGAGAGAAACAATTAATAAATGGAACCTACTGAAATTGAGAAGCTTCTGTAAAGTAAAGAACATGGTCAACAAGACAAAATGGTAGCCTACAGAATAGGAAAAGATCTTATTCCACCCTACATCGGACAGAGAACTGATCTCCAAAATATACAAAGAACATAAGAAACTATACATCACAAGACAAAATAATTAAATTTTGAAAATGGGTCACAAATCTAAACAGAGAACTCTAACAGAGGAATCTCAAGTGGCTGGAAAGCACTTAAGGAAAAGCTCATCATCCTTAGTCATCAGAGAAATGCAAATCACAACAACTCTGAGATTCCATCTTACACCCGTCAGAATGGCCAAGATCAAACATTTCCATGCCAGCGTATGATGAAAAGGATGTGGATTAGGAGTAACCCTCTTTTATTGCTGGTGGGAGTGCATTCTTGTAAAGCCACTTTAGAAATCACTATGGTGATTTCTTCAAAAACTGAGAATCAACATACCTCAAGACCCAGCAGTAACACTCTTGGGAATATACCCAAAGGATGCACAGACATACTGCAAGGACACCTGCTCATCCATTTTTAAATCAGAACTATTCATAATAATCATAACCTGGAAACAATCTAGATTCCTCTCACCCAAAAATGGATAAAGAAAATGTGGTACATTTACACAATGAAATTGTACTTAGCAGTAAAAAACAAGGACATCTTAAAATTTGCAGGCAAATAAAAGGAATTAGAGAAAAGCATCCTAGGTGAGGTAACTTAGATCTGGAATGACAAATGTAGTATGTACTTATAGGCAGAGGCCGCTCATTCATTCCTGGCCACCCAGACCTGAAATAATCTCAAAGAAATATATTAATTACAGCACTTCTTGGTCAATAGCTTAAGTGTATCTCTAGCTAGCTTTTCCATCTTAAATTAACCCATTTTTGTTAATCTGTATATCACCACGTGGTTGTGGCCTATTGAAGGTTCTGTCTGATGTCTGGTGTCTGTCTCCTGTGGCAGCTATATGGCTTCCCCACAACTCTGCCTACTCTCTCCTCCTCTATCTTCTTAAAATTCCTGCCTTGCCCTATTGTGTGCTGCAGTAGGCCCAAAGCAGATTCTTTCTTAACCAATGGTATTCATAGCATTCAGAGGAGAATTCCACATTGCCTCCCCATTTCTGTCTAAATAAAAAGGAAGGTTTTAATTTTAACATAGAAAGATTGCATACAAGAAAACAGGAATCAAGAAAGAACTACACTTAGAATATTTACATCTCCTTTATCTTATATTATAACTAAGGTAAACTAATTATAACTATCTATTCTTCAACTCCATCAAAGACTCCAGAATGATATAATATTACCTAAGTTAACAGGAAGTGCATAGTAAGCAAATTCCAAAACTCTAGATTTGACAAAGATATCTCACTACCTGGACAGTCACCCAAAGTTTTTCTGTAACATTGTGGCATCCAATCTTCAGCCTACAGACCCATAGTATCCAGCAGACTCTTCCATGAAGGAGAAAATTTCAAAGACAGTTCTGCCTATATTAGCAGTTCATCAGTCACTTTTTTCTGTGTCCTGAAGAATATCTGGCAGAATCTTTCATGAAGCAGGATCCCCGAAGGCCCATCTCACCTTTAGGCTAGTTCAGCAGTCATTTTTCTGTGGGTCCTGCATGTCAAGTTCATATAGCATAACATCAAGCAGTCCAGGAAAGAGCAGTTACTTGCCCAAATGGCTGACCAGCTGTTTAAGGAGACTATTTAATGCCCATTATCCTCTTAGAGTAGATTGATGCTGCCAGGAGCAGATGTGTCTCATTGCCATGAAAAGTTATAAGTTCTTTAAAAATTTTAAATGCTATATATATTCTGTAAGTTTTTGAAAGGTTTGAAGAATACTTAACCATCAGAAATATATTTCTGTACATCTAGAAAACTAAACTAACATGACTACACGCTTGACCAATTAACCAATGGTATTTACCAGAGGGGAATCCCACATCATGTAATCACTCATAAGTGATTATTAGATGTAAAGAAAAAGAATTAAGCAGGTTACAATCCAAAAGTCCTAAAAAGCTAGGTAACAAGGAGGACCCTAAAAAAGATATGCATGGATGTCCCTGGGAAAGCAGAATAGATAAGATCTCCTGAATAAATAGGTAGGGGTGAGGAGAACATGAAGAAACAGGATGGTAGAGGTGGGGAGGGACAGAGAGGGAGAAAAAGAAAAGAGGTATTTTGATAGAGGAAGCCATTATGGGATTAGGGAGAAATCCGGTGCTAGGAAAGCTCCCAGGGATCCACAAATATGACCCAGCTAAGACTTCTAGCAATAGTGGAGAGAGTGTCTGAACTGGCCTTTCCAAGAAAACAGATTGATGACCACCCTACTCATCATCACAGAATCCTGATCCAGTAACTGATGGAACCAGATGCAGAGATCTACAGATAAGCACAGTGTAGTACTCCATTGTGTAAATGTACCACATTTTCTTTATCCATTTTTGTCTGTCACATGCTTTTTGTAACCAAGATTCTGTTGTATATTTTGAAATCAGGTGTTAGGAGATATCTGACATTACTTCTTAACTAAAGATTCCTTTGACTATATTATTTAACTTGTACTTACTTATTAATTTTAGGATCGTGTTTTTCTACTTCGGAAATGAATGGCAGCATAATTTTTAGAAGTGTTAGATTGAATTTTTAGGAATGTGGTAAATACATATCAAACTTACTTAGCCTGAAGATACAGTCTTGCAATTCCAGCTTCTTAGGAGGTTAGGGTGGGAAAACTGCAGTCAAATTTAACCTGAGCCACTTAGAAAGATCCCACTTCAAGTTTCTAATATATGAAAATAGCAGGAATATATTGGGAATATATAGATTAGTGTCAGGGAGACTCCCTAGCATACGTGAGACCTTTATATAATCCCTTAGTTCCAAAACAAACAAACAATCAAACAAAACAAATAAATAAACAAGTAAAACAAAACAAGAAAAAAACCAAAACACAAAACTTCACAAAAACCAACAAACACACAAAAAAATAAATGAGAGAAATAATTGAGATTTTGTATGGCTATCATCAAAAGATCAAAATATAGATCAAGTTACATGAAATGACACTGATTCAGGAGGATGAACATTGTAAATTATTTTCATATAAATGAAAGAAGGGGTAATTCGGAAGAAGAAAGGCACCAGTGGGTGCAAAAACAAGCAAATAATTGTCAGCAAGTAGAATGAGTATGATTAGTGTAATACATACATACATACACATATACATATAAATATATACATTATACATATCATATATATGTGTGTATGTGTGTATTTACTTTTTACTTTGTATGTGCACATGTGGAAATACTTGAGAATTTTGATCATACGTTAGAGAATGTTAGATCAAAAGTTATATGTAACAATGAGGACCCTAAGAAAGACATACATAGATCAAATCTACATGGGAAGTAGAAAAAGACAAGATCTGAGTAAATTGGGAGCATGGGGACATTGGGAGAGGATTGAAGGGAAGGGAGAGTCAGGGAGGGGAGCAAAGAAAAATATAGAGCTTAATAAAAATCAATTTAAAAAACTTATAGGAGTTGTAACTCTTCCTCTACCATGTGAGCTTTGGGTAATTTAATTCAGGTCCTGAGGTTTGCCAGGAAGCCTCTTTACCTGATGAGCTAGCTCAGTGGTCTCCATTCTGCTTCCTGAAATACATTAAATACAAGTAATGTCACTAAGATAATTGTTAAACTTTAAGTGAAATTTATATCTTTATTAACTACACAGGCAATAAGAGGTCATTTTATAGTTCAACTATTTAGTTTAGCACAGAGTCCTTAAGGTGTTTTGCTGTTGAAGTATTTCTGTGGGTATGTGAGGGTAATCTGTCTGTATATTAAAAGTAACATAAAATAATGCTGAGAAAGAATGAGGAAGGGTTTAGCAAGAATGCAAGAACTATGAAATGCAATATTCTAGGCTTGGCACAGCCAGTGCAGTAATAATCCTAAAGCTGCCTAACATGGGCACTGTACAAGAAATTAGTAAATGGTCAATTAAGGATCAGAGAGTACCTATGTAGTGCTACATCTCCTTGTTGAACTGTGAGCTACTGATGTTTCTGTAACAGTGCAAGATGTTTTCTTCAATTGCAACCCACTGATGCAATTATAGGGCCATAGGGATAATTACAATGATTACACAGATGCTAATAGATCATTGCAGTGAACCACAAAAAAAACAAAAATATGTAAATATAGAAAGTTACTCCCATGGTTTGTATAACTTGGAAAAGGGGTACTAAACATTAAAGGGATATAAGAGGTCAAGGATTATATCAGATATAATCAACTTATTGCAGATATTGTCAAAAACATATTTAATAAAAATATGGTGACAAAACTATTGAGGGTTAAAACTATAAACACACTACAGATAATTTCTTATGAAAAAGATACCAGAATCTACACATATGTATACATAAAAGTCTGTGACCATACATTAGCAATGCTTATCTATAGCCATATGATTTCAGAAAAACATTATACAGTTGTTTGTGTGTTTTTGTTAGATAATTCATATTATGACAACCTCTTTAACTTAATAGAATATACATACATGTTGATTTTAACCATTAGCTCATGAAATTTAAGAAGTTCAGACTTTCATAACTATTTACACATGAGTTAGAACTCAACTATTGTAAACATTTATAAATATAGTTTAGTCAGCAAATAATACTCTACCCTAAATTGTATATAATATGAATTACTATGAATATTCTATTATCAAGAACATATAATGTAGCCAGGGGTGGGGACACATGCCTTTATTCTCAGCACTGGGGAGGCAGAGGGAAGCAGATCTCTATGAGTTTTAGGCCAACCTTGTCTACAAGGACAGGCTCCAAAGCTACAGAGAAACCCTGTCTTTAAAAACAAAAAGAAACCAAAAAAAAAAAAAAAGAACAATAATGTTTACCTAACTGGCTTTGGCAATTATGTTATTTCATTATATAGTATAAAATCATGATCATGCAAATAACTTGTGAACTGAGGAAAGTACATTCAAATATTATAAATAGATTGTCCTTTCAGTTATGGAAAACAATATATGAAAATTCTGATTCCATATGAATATGTAAGACTGGAAAACTGACAGATTTTATAACAATATAAGGTAAATAACTTTATGATGTGCTTTGTTTAGCATTTTAATTTCTAGGTGGCTTTAGTCTCCGCAGATATCTTCAATATCTTCTGATGCATGGAATTAGGATTGACATATAATACCATATTTTAAAAGATGGTAAGATTGATAAATAATTCAAAGTGTATTGTGTACTAACAATCTGATTAAAGTGACAAGCAAACTTTGAGAACACATGTAATCACTATTTTTGCAACATATTATCATCTTCTATACTTCTCTCTATATAAGTATATTATGCAAAACTATTACTCATTTTATGTGATAAAACTATAAGTATTACAGTTTTGAATATAATTTTCTAATGGTTATTTTCATAACTATATACTAATTACATCATATACATTCTAGAAACAAGATATTATCCAATTCACTTTCCACTACAATTCATATAAAACAATGTGTATACAATGAATTTTTTGATGACATAAGATGTCTAAAAATTATTAGAGAACTCACATGTGATTTATCAGCTTTTTTATGGCATTCTTAATATTTCTATTTCTCAGTGTATAGATGGCTGGATTCAGGAGAGGTGTGATGACTGTATAAAACACAGAAAGAAACTTATCCACCAAAGTGATGTTGACAGGCCACAGATATATGAAAATGACAGGCCCATAGAATAGCACAACAACTATGATATGGGAGGTACAGGTAGAGAGTGCCTTTGATGAACCATTTTTAGAATGAATCTGAACAGTTAGTAGAATGTAAGTGTAAGATATCAGCAAGAGAATTAAACAAGTTATTCCTAAAACACCGCTCTCAGCATTTATTATGATACCCAGAATATCAGTGTTCATGCAGGGTAATTTCATCACCAAAGGAATATCACAGAAAAAGCTGTCTATCACTCTAGGTCCACAGAAAGGTAGTTCCAAAACCAGGATCAGCTGATTAATACCATGCACAAATCCAGTGATCCATGATATCACAATCAGCCAGATGCATTTCTTTCTGTCCATGATGCTGGTGTAGTGGAGTGGCCTACAGATGGCCACATAGCGGTCATAGGCCATTGTTACAAGAAGCACCATCTCACCCCCTGCAAATATATGCACACAGAGGATCTGGCTCATGCAGCCTCCAAAGGAAATGGTTTTATTTTCTTTTAGGAGGTCTGTGATCAGTTTGGGAGTAGTAACTGACGACAGGCAGAAGTCAATAAATGAGAGATTGGCTAACAAATAGTACATAGGAGAATGGAGATGGTGATCAGTGATGATTAATATCACCACAAAGAGGTTGCCTACCACAGTCATCAAGTAGAGTGTAGAAAATGGCAACAGGAGAAAAATCTGTAGTTCCCTTGAGGTGCAAAGTCCCTGAAAAATGAATTCAGACACCACAGACTGGTTTGTTTCTTCCATTTAGTACACTGGGCTCCAAAATGTTCAGAGAGACAGAGCCTAATTAAGAATTCCTGGAACAGAAACAATAACTTAATGTTCAGAATCAAGTAAGAAAAATACATACTATATCTTAGTGTTGTACCCAGTCATTTAAAGTAACTTCCTTTAGTTTGCATATTTCTTCTAATCAGGTGATTTTGCTGAATATAGGAAAAACTACCCTTCTGAAGAATAAACTTTATAAGTATGTATATAAGTATATTATGTAAAAATACCAGTACCAATTATTCTGTTTATATTTTCCCATCATAAATCTATGTTTTGGCATGGATTCAGAGATAATTTTTTTCAAGGAATATCTGAGACATATATTCACTGTCTCTTTACTTGACTGCCATAATACCAGAATAAACCTTTGACATATTTTAAACATAAACACACAATTCCCAGGCACCAGTCTATTTATGATTATATATAAAGAGACATAATTGAATAAATTCTATTAAAATATGTGATAAAAATGAATCATCAAATATACTGAGAAATAACATGCCTAGGACAAGTTTTTAGCATTGTCTTTCTTTGAAATTTGGTCTTATTCATTGGAGATACCTCTAAGAAATAATGTATTGCTAGGTCTGATGGATGTTACTTATTGTCATATACTTACAGCCTTTCAACTATAAATGGTGAGATTTCATATGATAATTTGAAAAATTTATTGTGAAAGTGGCTTTTTCTGCCTCTCTAACTCAGTTTCATTTCTTCTTTTTTTCTTTCTTCCTTTCTTAACTCTCTCCCTTTATTTATTTCTCTTGAGTTTTCCATTTTGATCTAAATATCTCCACTTTTCTTATTAATTTAAAATTTGAAATTTTGAAATTAAAGTGCCAACAAACTAGGGGATATTTTGTAATTTCTTGTTAAGTATTTGAAGTATTATAGTAATAACAATGTTTATTGATTTTTTGTTTCACTCAGATCTATAGAGTAGTAAAACTGTGGTGCATAATGAGGTCTCTCTGATTCCAAATCCCCAATATTACTTCCAGATTATGAAATAAATAATATAAATTTTGATTTTAAGAAGTCAAAAAAATCATTGACATTTCTCACAAGTTATTTTGCTATTTTAATACAAGTACAAATAAATAAAAATGATCAATTTAAGAAGTAATAATAGTCATGTATACATAAAGTTAATTTTATTGTTTTTGTAGTTGAACATACTTAACTCTTTGAATATTAATGATATTTTCACATATCTATTTTAACTGGTTAATTCTTAGTGAATTATAATTATTCTAATTGGTATAACTGTCATATCCCTTTATTTTCTATTAACTACTTCACTAATGTATGTTCTGTATCATGAGAACATAGAGGCTCCAAAATCAAAAGATAATCAGATAACATTAAAGTAAATTTAGTGGCCTGCGAGTACAATGATTTTCTCTGTTGAGAAACTTGGTATTTTTAAGGGTGTCTTAAAAGATCATTAGATATGAGCATATAAATCTCCTTTATGTTTCCAAATGTCTCAAGGAGTAGTTGGAAGGGAAAACTACAATATTTTTGTCAACCACACAATTAAAAACACATGAATGCAACAAACACTGTAAACTCATGAAGTATTTAAAAATGTGCTACTAAAACAAACAAAGTTTAAATGAGAAGTTGCAATAAAAATCAAAGTATGACAATCAGTTTGTGATGCACTCACCCTAAAAGAATCACCTTATAAAACAGATCTTTCCTTTTGGATGATGTTTCCTCTGATTTTCCCTGGAATCTGAAACTCTTAGATCATTGTTTCTGCTATGACCAGTGATGCTGATGTGTTTCTCCTCAGAGTGGCTTATATACAATAACAAAAGTCATATCTGTCTTGGAAAGTTTCCATTCTCCACATTAAATAGGACTATGCAGCTGGAAAGCCTTTTGCTTTCATAGTCCTTGGGGATCCCTAGCCTCCAAATTTTCTTGAATTGAATATGAGAGCTCATAATGAAGAAAAATTGTTCCCTTAATTTTATAAATATTTTGTAAATATGAGTTAATATTTTAAATTGTGTTATGACAACTTACAAGTTGAAAGATTATTCACATCCATTAGTGAGATGCCATAGCAGCTAATTTCACTTGTTGACAAGCCAGACAACCTGAGTTAATCTTAGGGATCCGCAAGGTGGAGGGGTAGAAACCACTCACTTAGCTGTGTTCTGATCTCCACACACATGCTGTTGCATATATGGACATGCCTACACTCATGACACATGCACACACTTTAATAAATGTAATAATTATTGGAAAAAGGGAGAAAGCATTCTGTAGTTACACAGTTGACGTATCCATTTAGACAATTATCTCCACACCTGGAAATGCCAACAAAAAGAATTCTTTTCTTTCTCACTTTTTTGATACTTTATGATCAGCCACTACCATACATATGGATCAGGCAAATAATTTCATTTTAGATTGCACAATTTGTCCATTTTCAAATTCACTTCTTTATATATAATTAATAACAAAATTACATATTAGTACTTTATATGGAAATTGTGTTGATAAAATCATTTAAAAATCTCCTTTCAACATTTTATACCTAATTCTATGTCATACAATATAGTTTTCATTTCATACATTCAAAAAAGTTAATTAAATTTCAACTCTTCATGCAGTTTTCTACAGATACGATATTATATGACAAGTATTTTTATAAACAAAATAAATATAGACTCCAAATATGCTCATTATGTTTTGTATAATAAATCTGTTATTATAGTTGTTTCTCCAAAGTTTATTTATTAACTACACTCTGTTATATTTTTGTTAAATTGTAATAACTTTCAAATCCTTACATATAACCATCCACATCCTTCAGATCCACTTCTTTTTCCATTAAATGTTACTACATTCGTAAATATTCATGCACATGTATATTGCTACAGACATTTATACTTCAAATTTGATGCTTCTTTTATGAATAGCTTCTGAATTTTGGTTACTATGCAACCCATTGGTGTGTTCTTTCATCAGATGGGGTTCACTTTGTTCACACCCAGAATCACTCAGTTGTCTATAGATTTTGTGTGTGTAGGGGTGAGGTCTCATAGGCTTTTCCTTGTCCACTTTGGCCTCTTTTATTCTAGGCTTTGTTCTGCTTATCTAATGGTGGTGAGACTTTAAAGATGAAGTTTTGTGTTACTAAGAGACACAATCTCATCTCAAAGTGCCCGATTCTCTGGCTCTTATAATATTTCTCACCTTTCTTTTGTAATGTTGCTCAAGCTTTAGATCTGGAATTGCTTTATAGAGGTATCCTTTGGGTCTGGGCTCTTGATTTTTATGTGAAGTACTTGGTACTACCCGTATAGCACAACTGATGAGCAACAGAAGGTGTCCCTGCTCTTCTTTACAATAGCAACATGAAATTTGTGAAAATCAAAATAGGGATTTTTCTCCATCCTTAACTACACAAAGGGAATTACCCAAGGCAATTGTGAAAGAAGAGTTTTTACACATGATTAACTAATGAAAACCATCAAGAAAGACTCTGCCTAGACCACAACTCATAAAAGCCACCACAGACTTTTAGATAAATTACTTCTATAGGGTCACATGGACAAAAACTTTTAGTTCCACTTTAGACTGAGGTGGTCCTATAATTAAGCCCTTAGTCAGAGTTAATGTTTCAAAAATCTGATGGATCTTCCTCGGTTTCATCTTTTATAACTTTCCTTCATACTGTAGATACCTTGATTGGTAGATTGGTTGCCCTAGCATGAAGCCGTGAGTTTAGTCACCACCACTGCAGCAACCAAAGTGAATGTGGAGACAAAATCAGAATTTTAGAACTTGAGAAGCAGAGACGCAGAAGGATAAAAATTTTAAGGTCATCTCATCTGTATGTTGAGTTCAGGCCATCCTAGGCTACATGAGAGCCTGTACAAAAACAAAAACAAAACATCCACCAAATGAAACCAAACCAAAACATTCCAAATCAACCAAACAACAGAAACAAAAGCAATTTATCCAGGCCTCAAATCTTTCAATATGCCCAGAGTTCACAGTGAAACATCAATGCTATTTACACTACTATTCCCAAATAAATATCGGTGTTCTTTGATGAGTCCTTTTTATTTATGCTGATATATCTAATGTTACATTGTGGTAATGTAGCAATTGAAGAACAAAAGTAGCTAACAGGTATTGTTTCTCATGACACCCTTTGCTGAAGGCCTCATGTTCAAAAATAAACAAATTTAGATCACAGCATTATTCAGCCCATTTCACACAGGCAACACATATTAGAAGGCATTCCCTGTACCTTTTGATATCAAGAGTGCTTCTCATTCAGACTTTTATTCTTTAAAATTATTAGTTTCAAACTACTGAAAAATTATAAACTCTCTTTTATTCTGCAATTTTTTCCTCCAATTTTCTATTTATGATTGCATTTCTACCAATGTTAATTCAACACTGTAAAAGTATGCATCTTAGTGAAAATATGCATAATTAATTTTCTGTGTGTTTGTATGTGTTCTGAGTGTGATTTTGTATGTGTGTTTTGGTCTGTATGCATTTTTGTTTGTTTGTATGTCATTCAGTGTGTTTCTTGCTTGTGTTTGTTTTTCCTAATTTATTATTGTAGTTGAATAAATAGTAAAATTGAGTCTGAATCATCTGGAATAAGTTCAGTGGTTTCAAAATGTGAAACACTTCTTGCATACTGAGAGCCAGTAATCATATTAAGAGATTCAGGAAAATCTGATAATTCTATAAGAATGGCATACAGCTCTGACTTTTGAACAAAATCAAGAGATTTTAGCCACTTTAATTTCTCCTGATTTCAGGGTTCATTTCCTGATTTCTTTTCATCAGTATACAATGTAGGAACTACAGAAATTGGTGTCTCTTACTATATGAGGGAAAATACAATTAGTTCCTTTTATAAACTAATGCCTCTTGCTTTTGGAATCTTTTCTCTGAGAAGGGGCGTCAGGAAAGAGGTGGATCTACTTCCTTTGCTATGCTCACTATCTCCCATATTTCCTCAATCCTCACACGGGGGTGGGGGTGGGGGAAGGGGGCCTGGAACTCCCTTCCTCCACTTTTTGCCAGGTTCCCTGTTGAGAGGTGTTGTGAATTGCCTCAAAAATTTTCTGCAAGCTCTTTGCCAATGTTCTTTTTCTGCCTGTAATGAGGCAATTTCAGTATTTATAAAAGGTACACAATTTCTCTGGGTTTATTCCTGCTAATTGAGGAAGTAGTTTTTTCTTTTAGAATCAGTTCAGAAACCTTTTCTGCATAGGTTTTAAATTTTTTACTCTGCTTGTGTGCTAAAAATAAGTATTCTAAGATCTTATGCTTTTGCTGAATAAGAATGCATGTGGAAGAATGAATAGAAAGCAAAATTACTAAAATACAATCAAGCTATAGATCAAAGTGATCTTTTTGTGTGTCTTGTAGTTTTTTTCTGTCAAAGCCAATATTCTCTCAGCCACAGCCAATAATTTTTTAACTATTTAATGTCCAGAACCTAGTAACAATATAAATGACCCTCAATAAATAAATGAAAAAAATGTGGTATATTTACAAAATGGAGTATTATTTAGCTGTTAAAAACAATGTTATCAGGAAAGTTGAAGGCAAATAGATTGATCTAGAAAAAAAATCATCCTGAGTGAGGTAACTCAGACACAGAAAGACAAATATGGTATGAACTCATTCATAATTGGATATTAACTCTAAAGAAAAGGAAAAGGATAACCAAGCAGCAATTCACAAACTCATAGAGGTTAGATACCAAGGAGGACACATGAGGCTATACATGGGCTTCCCGGGGAAGAGGAAATAGAAAATATATTCTGGTTGCACCAGGGGCAGGTGGTCGCAGGACCTTGAGGCATCTGGTTGTGGAGTGATTGGCGGAGAGAGTTCTTGAAAGAGATGACTAGAAAAGGGGAGATTTCCAGGACAGTCAGAAACCTGATGCAAGGGAAAAATCCTATGAATCTATAAGGGTAGCCTCAGCTAATACTCCTAGCAATAGTGGATATGTAGCCTGAACTTGCCATTTCCAGTGATTAGATTATAAGTACTCCAACAGAGAGATTTCATTCAGTAACGCATGGAAACAGATACAGAGACCTATAGCCAAACTGAGACTGAGCTCAGCGAATTCTGCTGAAGAGAGAGAGAAAGGACCATAGGATCCAGAGAGGTCATGGGCATTATAAACAAACCCAAAGAAACAGCTAATCCTACTCATGGGAACACGCAGATTCTGGGAAAAAAAACAACAACCAGGGATGCTGCATGGGACCTACCTAGTGCTCTTATAGATATGGGACAGTTCTGTAGCTTGATCTATTTATGGGATGCCTAACAAAGGGAGCAGGGGATTCCCCTAATGCTTTCATGGCTCTTCTGAACCTATTTCTCATATTGGATTGTCTTCTGAAACAAAACACAAGGGAGGTGTGCAGAATGACTACAACTTGATATGTTGTGCTTTGTTAACACCCAAGTGCAGCCTGATTCTTTCTGAACAGCAACAGAAGAGAACTGTATTCAGAGGGCTTGGAGGGTAGATAGCAGTAGGAATGCAAGGAGAGGAGAGGAGTGAAACTAGTTGGGTTGTAAAATAAAGAAATAAGGAAAGAAAGAAAGAAATGAAAAAAATATTTTCTAATTGATTGCTCCTGATTTGTACTTCCTGTCATCATACTTTCTCTCAACCTATCTTATATCTTAGATAATTGATAGAATCTCCTCTTTGCATTTTTTCAGGATCAATTTGTAATCCCCAGAAAGACAAATTTGTCTTTACTCCATTAAGCAGTTTTATAAAATATCTGCCTCTGAATTAGCCAATATGATATCATACATACAATGATACACTTTAGATTTACATCCATGTAATGATACATTTTAGATGATACATTTAGATACAATGTTACTTGTATGTATCCTTTTTGACTTTTGTTCACTGGGCAAGCTATTGTTGTGGTCTACCCTAGGGGCGTTTACACCTCTCTCATACCCAGCTTTACTTTTGTCTATAGCTTTTTGTGCCTGTAGGGTTGAGGTCTTATAGGCCTTGCCCCATCCATGTTGGTCTCCTTTTATTGTAGACTTTGTTCATTCTATATTTGGACAATCATGGTGGTAAGATTTTTATCTTGGTTTTGATGGAGGTTCTGATGTTATTAGGAGACATAATCTCATAGCAAAGTGACTGATTCCCTAACTCTTACAATGAATCTTCTCCCTGTATTGTAATATAAATAGATAGCTAGATAATCAATCAATCAATCAATCAATCCCATATGAGGTATGAGCTTGGAGCTCATTTGGCATAGTATACTACCTCTCAGAATTCCAGTGGAGCATTAAAGGTGTGTGCCACCTTTAGGGCTAACTACTGCACTACTAGTGTTATATTTAGAAAGTTTCTTCCTATGCCCATGCATTTATGGCTACTTCCCACTTTCTCTTCTATCATGTTTGCTGTAGTCTGATTTATACTAAAATCTTTAATCCATTTGGAAATGAGTTTTGTGTATGGGGATAGATATGGATCCATTTTCATTCTTCTACATGTTGACAGCCAGTTATGCCAACACCATTTGTTAGAGTGCTTCCATTTCTCCATTGTGTAGTTTTAGCTTCTTTGTCAAAAAAGAGGTGTTCTGTAGGAGGAGGAACTGTTTGTTCTTCCCAGCCACCCAACTACCTTATCCCTGAAATAACCACACAAAAATTGTATTAATTAAATCACTGCTTGGCCCATTATCTCTAGCCTCTTATTGCCTAACTCTCACATCTTGATTTAACCCATTTCTATTAATCTGTATATCGCCATGTGGCGGTGGCTTACCAGAAAAGATACAGCATGTCTGACTCTGGTGGCAGCTCCATAGAGTCTCTCCAACTCTGCCTTCTTCCTCCCCTCGTTCCGTTTAATTTTCCCCACCTACCTAAATTCTGCCCTATCAACAGGCCCAAAGCAGTTTCTTTATTAACCAATGAAAGCAACACAAATACAGAGGACCTCCTATACCATTTCCCCTTTTTCTGTTTAAACAAAAAGGAAAGCTTTAACATTAACATAGTAAAATTACATATAACAAAACAGTAAGCAAGAATTATAGCTACAATATTTAAATCTACTTTATCTTTTATCAACACTAAGGAGAACTATAACTATAAATTCTTCAACACCATCAAAGACTGCAGAAGGATATAATATTACAGTCTAGTTTTTACAGTATACCATGAAGCAGTCCAGGGCAAGAGCAGTTTCTTGCCCAAATGGTTAACCAACCCCATAAGGATTCTCTTCAATGCCCATCATTCTTTTGAAGTAGCTTGATGCTGCCAGGAGCATATGTGTCTCATTGACATGAAAAGTCTTAAGTTCTTAAACATTTTAAATGTCTGAAAGATTTGAAAAATACTTATTTAACTGAAATATCTCTATACATCTAGAAAATCTAACTAACATGACTATAATGTTGACTACTATAAATGACTATTAAGCTATATTTCTTAATTATTCATTACATTTTTAAATGAACTACACAAACACAATACCCCAATCAAGATCAGAAACACATATACATATAACAAAATTGACCTTAAATTTGTATCATATCATATTTACACCTTTAAATGTAAGTAATTATAAACAATATTTGGGAATATGAGCATAGTTCTGTCCATATTGTTTCCTGCTGTTTGGGGGCACTGTTAATCATGTCTCTATTGGTGTATTCTATGTGCTTGGTTCACATCAGTCAGCAGTTGGGCAAAGTAATTTTTTGAGGGTGTTCATGGCTATCTTGGGACGTGTCTCCACACTCAATGCAATGAGGCAGGGAGGAGCTCGATTCCCTCTGTTGGGGTTAGCTTTTTAAAGGCAAAAACTACAAACCCTTCAAGGCAGTCAGGGGGGTTTAGCACAGGTGCAAGATCTTTGCTCTTTCCCATCCTATTTTTGTCAGCTTGTTTTATCTTTAGAGCAAGGTTACACTGTCCCTGAGACAGGACATCTTTATCAGTGTCCACCAGGTGGCCTAGTGCCCTCGGGGGGGGGGGTGGGCACTATCTTTTCTAGGAACATGAAGCAAGTCTGGGGCTTTTGATTTTAAAACACTCTGCTAGAAAGTTCATTCTTGTTCTTTTGAGAATAAGGGATGAGGGTCTTACAATAGCTGGAGTTGGCACTTGAGGCATAGACCAGGAAGCCATGTCTTAAAATGGCTGTGGCTTTTTTCCTGCTATGGCTGAATCAGGAAAATCTCACTAAATGGAGCTGCAGTACACTGCAAGCAAACGGCAAGAAGCTGTGTTAAACTCTGTATTTTTTTTTTGTCTACAATTCTTTTCAAGCTTTCTCGGGCTTTATGTAGATTTAGCTAGCACACATTGGAGCACCAATTTGTAGGAGGAGGACCCTCATATTCATCTGGGCCACCCGGGTAGCTTAGCATCAAAATAACCACACAAAAATTGTATTAATTAAATCACTGCTTTACCCCTTAGCTCTAGGCTCTTTATTAACCAATGAAAGCAACACAAAGACAGAAGGACCTCCTACACCAGGGTTCATAGATGGCTTATGGTAGGATTGCCATTTTTATTATGTTAACCTTACTTGTCCAAGAACATGGGACCTCTTTTCTATTTTCTGGCATCTTCTTCAATTTCTTTTTTCAGTGGCTTATAGGTTTTGTCAAACAGTTCTTTCACTTCTTTGATTAGTGTTACCCAAAATATTTTGTTATTTGTGGCTATTGTGAAAGGTGGTGTTTCTCTGATTTCTTTCTCAGCCCCTTTATCATTTGTATACAGGAGAGCTACTGATGTCTTTGAGTTGATCTTGTATCCTGCCACATTTCTGAAGGTATTTCTCAGCTGTAGGAGTTCCCTGGTCGAGATTTTGGAGTCATTTATATATACTATCATACCATCTGCAAATAACAAAAGTTTGACTTCTTCCTTTCCAATCTGAATCCCCTTGATCTCCTTTTGTTGTCTCCTTGCTATAGCCAGAATTTCAAGGACTATGATGAAGAGATATGGAGAGAGTGGACAGTCATGTCTTGTTCCTAATTTTAGTGGAATTGCTTTGAGTTCCTCTCCATTTAATTTAATATTATCTGTTGTCTTGCTGTATATTGTTTTTACTATTTTTATATCAAGACCTTTATCATGAAGGGATGTTAGATTCTATTGAATGCTCTTTCAGCATCTAATTGAGATAATCATATAGTACTTTTTCTTTCAGTTTGTTAATATGATGGATTACAGTGGTAGATTTTCATATGTTGCATCATCCCTGAATCTCTGGAATCAAGCAGCCTTGATCATGAGGGATGATTTTTTTTTGATGTGCTCTTGTAATTCCACTTGCCAGTATTTAATTGAGTATTTATGCATCAATGTTCATGAATGAGATTGGTCTGTAATTCTCTTTCTTGGTTGAGTCTTTTTGTGGTTTTGTTATCAGGGTAATTGAAGCCTCATAAAAAGGTACTGGCAATGCTCCTTCTGTTTCTGTTATGTGCAACATGCTGAGGAGGATAGGTATTAGCTCTTCTTGAAAATTCTGGTAGAATTCTGCACTAAAACCATCTGGCCCTTGGCTTTTGCTTTGGTTGTGAGGCTTTTGCTGAGAGCTTCTATTTCCTTACATTTTATAGATCTATTTAAATTGTACACCTCATCTTTATTTATGGTATATGGTATCACCCAAATATTGTTCATTTCTTTTATATTTTCAATTTTGTGAAGTACAGGTGTTTGTAGTATGACCTAGTGATTCTCTGGCTTTTTCTCAGTGTCTGTTGTTATGTCCACTCTTTCATTTCTGGTTGTGTCAATTTGGATGTTCTCTCTTCTTTTTGATTAGATTGGATAAGTGTTTGTCTATCTTGTTGAATTTCTCAAAAAACAGCTCTTTGCCACATTGATTCTTTGAATTATCTTCCTTGTTTCTATTTCATTGATTACAGCCCTCAATTTGATTATTTCCTGTCCTCTACTCCTCCTGGGTGATTTTTTTTTCTTCTTTTTCTTCTAGCGTTTTAAGGTGTGCTGTTAAGCAACTAATGTGATCATTCTCCACTTTCTTTTTTATTGATTTTATTGAGCTATACATTTTTTCTCTGCTCCTTTCCATATCTTTTCCCTCCCCTTAACCTCTCTCCCATCGTCCCCATGTTCCCAATTTCCTCAGAAGAGTTTATATTTTTTGGCTTCCCATGAAGATTACATCGGGTCCTCATTGTTGTCTAAGTTCTACTGGATTGTGATTTGTAGGCTGGATTTCTTTGCTTTATTTTTAAAAAACAGTTATGATTGAGGACATGTAATAATTGTCTTTCTTGGTCTGGGTTAACTCACTCAATATGATGTTTTCTAGCTCCATCCATTTGCCTACAAATTTCAAGATGTCATTATTTTTCTGCTGTGTAGTACTCCATTGTGTAAATGTACTGCATTTTCCTTATCCATTCTTAATTCCAGGGGCATTTAGGTTCTTTCCAGGTTCTTGCTATTACAAACAATGTTGCCCTGAACATAGTTGACAATATGTCCAGTACTCAACTTCATATGGAAAAGCAAAAACCCAGGATAACCAAAACAATCCTGTAGAATAAAATAGCTTGTGGAGGCTTCACAATCCCTGATTTTAAACTCTGCTACAGAGTTACAATGTTGAAAACAGCCAGGTATTTGCATAAAATCAGACAGGAGGACCAATGAAACCTAATTGAAAACCTGTATATTATTCTACACACCTACAAACACCTGATTTTTCACAAAGAATATAAAATGGAGAAAAGAAGTATATTTAACAAATGATGCTGGCATAACTGAATGTCAACATGTAGAAGAATGAAAATGATTCATGTCTATCACCATGCACAAAACTCAAGTCCAAATGAATCAAAGAACTCAACATAAAGCCAGCCACACTGAACTTCATAGAAGAGAAATTGGAAAGTACACTTGAATGCATTGGCACAGGAGACCATTTCCTAATATAGACCCAGTAGCACAAACACTGAGAGAAACAATTGATAAATGGAACCTCCTGAAAATGAAATGCTTCTGTAACGCAAAGGACATGGTCAACAAGACAAAGCAGCAGCCTACAGAATGTGAAGAGGTCTTTACAATCCCACATCAGACAGAGGTCTAATCTCCAAAATATACAACAAACTCAAGAAATTGGTCATCAAAAGAACAAATAATACAATTAAAAAATGGAATACATACCTAAACGGAGAACTCCAAACAGATGATTCTAAAATGGCTGAAAGATATTTAAGGAAATGCTCAACATCCTTAATCATCAGAGAAATGAAATCAAAACAACTCTGAGATTATATCCTACATAAAAATGGCCAAGAACAAAAACACTGATGACAACTTAAGCTGGAGTGGTTGCGGGGTAAAGGGAACACTCCAGTATTGCTGGTGGGAATGCAAGCTGTTACAGCCTCTTTGGATATTCGTATGGCATTTTCTCAGAAAATTAGGAAACAAACTTCCTGAAGAACCAGCAATAGCACTTTTAGTTATGTATCCAAAAGACACTCAATCATTCTGCTTTCCTTACGTAGGCACTTAGTGCTATGAACTTTCCTCTTAGCACTGCTTTCCATCTCTTGGCAACAAGCCAGGGAAGTTATAAGGAAATGTTCTACTTGGACGTTATACAAACAAATTTCACTACCTGCAGAAAGTAACCCACAGGGTACTCAAAGGAATGATATCTGTTCAATAGATGCATTCCACTTTGTACGGTTTGGAAATTTAAATTATGTACACTACACCATTTATATCTATTCAATATTTCAATGGGAAACCGCTCTGAGTTTAGATAACATTGATTTGGTAATAACACATTTGCGAAAGTTATGGCCACCATGGACATATCTGTACAAATTAAGAGTGACAATGTTCCAGCATATCTCTCTAAGACAATGAAATAGTTTGTTGCTTCTAAAAATGTAAAGCATATTGCAGGAATACCACACAATCCTATAGAGCTAGCAGTTACAGAAAGTTCAAACTGAACTCTAAAGTATATGCTAAATAAACTGAAATGGGTAATAAAGATCTTCAGAAATAGATTGCATAATGCTTTTATTAACTTTGGGTTTTCTATGTGCTAATGAGAAAGAGCAACTGAGGTGAGACATTAGACAATAGAAAAAACTATGGAATTAATCAATCTTTATACTTTAAAGATGATTTGACCTCAGAATGGAAACCAGGATATGTATTACATTGTTGAAGGGGTTTTACTTGTATAGACAGGAGAAGAAAACTATGGGTACCATTAAAATTGAATATGATTCTATTTGGACAAGAGATAAATTTTCACCAAGTAGCATGTCCATTTAATCTTATAATACTTATAATACTAACAAATGCTTTTAATTTTATTAGAAATAATTGCAAAAAGGGAACTTCCCCAAAATTAGGGTTGGGGAAGGTTTTGTTTTGTCTTTTCAGGGAAATGAAGGTATCCAGTGGATCTGAAGAACACTCAACCAATGAGACATCTGAAGAAAATGGATGAATAATCTAAAGAGAACATCCTAAGAAAAAGATTAAATTGGTCTACTTTTATATCACATCCGCATCAGGATAAAGCTTCACAAATTTTCCTAAATGTTTGTTGTTGATGTTCTTTACAAAAATATAATCCAAATAATCTTTTTGTGACCCTAGTCCAATTAAAAATTAAAGCTGGATTTGAAGGTTTCTGTCACTTCTTGTTTACACTTCCTGATTTCTCAATTAATATTATTTCTTCTTCAGGTCTCTGAGTGAGTTGAAGACTAGATAGTTAGAATTATAATTTTTCTTGTTTAACCAACACAGGAAAGAAATTCACTAAGAGTTGTCAAGTGTTTAAGGTTGAGAGATATAAAAAATACTTTTTCATGGTAATGCAAATTGTAATAGAAAGTGATTTAGGTATAAGATTAACTAAGACAGGATAGATAATGAAGTAATTTCTCTCAATTTGTAAAATGCAAATGAATAGACATTGCTGATGTATTCATTGCTTTATATGTTGCATATAGCTATCATATATAATTTTCCTTATATTAGTTTAACCTTTTTATAGGCAAAATCGAAATGTAGGAATATTTGTTTGTTCTCTAACAAATAAAACTTGCCTGAAGATCAGAGTGCAGATCTAAGCCACTAGTTAGTCATAAAGGCCAGGCAGGGGATGAACATACCACTAATCCCAGGACTAGAGAGACAGATCTCTGACTTCAAGCTATACTGGGCTACATGAGATTAATCTTTCTAAAAGAAAAACAAAGCTCACACAAAAGTTTTCCCAGCACTTGGGATCAAATGCCTTTAATCACAGCACTAGGCAAGTGAAGACAAATGTGATATGGCTTGGTGGAGAAGGAAATATAAGGTGGGAAGAGCCAAAAGTTCAGATTCAGTTTGAGGTTTTGGTAAAGAGGGCATTCAGTCTGAGAATTCATTGGGATAGGATTGCCCACTTGGTCTGAGGATCCAGCAAGGTTAAGAACTAGTGGCTGGTTACTCTGTTTCTTTCAATATTAACCCCTATATCTGACTTTGGATTTTATTATTAAGACCAATTAAAATTTGTGCTACTCCAAGCTTACTATAAAGAATGAGAAAAACTCTTCATTGAATAAATTGAGAACCCAGGTGCTAAAGACACATTGTTAGCATTGTCTTTCCTTTATTTTTGACTAACCCATCGAAGTGCATCTCCTAACTTTCATATATTTACAGCCTTGATTATGTTACTTATTGTCATATTTTAGTGGCTTTATACTCTAAATGGTGAGATTTCATATAATAATTTGAATAATTTATTCATAATGCTTCTTCCCATGCTTCTCAATCTTTTCTTCCTTCCTTGACTTTCTTCCTTTATAATTCCTCATTAATTTCTGTGTTTTTCATTGTATTTTTAGTTTTGAAGCTTGTAATATCACTTCCAAACTAGAAGGTAACCAATAGGAAACTAGATATTGAGTATTCTAAATAAAATTGATATTTGTAAATCAAGGCACTTGGCTCATTATGATGAAGTACAAATACAGTGTTTACATAAAAGTTAGTGCAATTTCATTGTATTCAAAATTCAGTGCCCTAAGCCTTGAACATCAGTTTCATTTTCTTTACCTTTTAATTGATTTTGGGAATTATCAAAGAAATATGAAATCTTTATACCCATATTTTCTCATTTCCTCTAATCTCTATTAACTACTTTCTTGCTGTATTGTCTATATCTTGGAAAATACAGCATCTATTAATGCAGAGATAATCACATAACATTAGAGAAAGTTTATGGTCTTGGAAACCATACTTCTCCAAGTTGAAAGACTTAGAACTTGTAAGGTTACAGTAAGAAGTCATTAGATATGAGCATGTAAGCTCAATCCATTGCTCTGGTGTGAATGTGGGTCTCTGTCTCTATCTCCATCCATCGGACGAAATTTCTATGGATGTGATCAAGATATTCATCAGTGTGACTATGGGACAATGACAGTTCCGGCACCCTCTCCTCTGCTGCCCAAGGACCTAGCTGGGGACATCCCTGTGGACACCTGGGATCTCCTTTAGAGCCAAGTATCTTGCCAGTCCTAAAATGACTCCAATAATGTAGATATCTTATTCCCTTCTCCAACGCCCACCTTTCCTCCATCTCCGCCCTCCCACTCCCCCAATCTCTCCCCAGTCCTTCCCTTCTCCCTTCTCCTTCCCCCTCTCCCCTC
>PVIU01017068.1:0-42964 GCA_004026605.1 Ondatra zibethicus
AAAAAAAAAAAAAAAAAAACCCAGAGTTAAATGAACAGTAACATTTCAATTCACAGCAAAGAGTTTATCCAAATTCTTAAAGGTTTTGTCCCTAGACACTCAGGCAGGTCCACCTTCTGCTAACCCTTCACAATCTTTCTGTCAGCATTTTCAGTGCTTCTGATGCTGAGAGTAATATTTGCAGCAGAGGTCAGGCAAGCAGCAAAGTCCCACACGCCCTTCTTGCTGATGAATTCCCCTTCTTCTGTGGCTTCTCACGTGGGTTCATATGTCATGGCCTCTACATCACAAACTGAGGTAAGCAAATTCTAATCCTTAGAGAAAGGAGGAAAATATAAACCTTTCTTGACTTTGTGAGCTCATTTCTACTTCAGTTCAAATCACCAGTGCATCAGGAAAAGAAAGTCCAATGAAGCAACATAAACAGACCTTAAAATGCATGCTGGATACAGTCTTCCATTTGTCACTTGCTCAGTCTAATGTGGGTATGCCTGTCTGAAGGGTCACCAGGTATAGGAATAAGCATTCTGTTCTGGGCATTTTTTTTCTTCTGTTGCTACTTCCTCAGATGTACTTGAGGCATGAGAGCAGCCAAGAAGCTAAGAAACCAGGCGAACCAGGTTTATCCTGCTACTAATCTGCAAAAGTACTCTTGCTACAAATTCCTAATGAGGCCAGACTGCTCCAGAACACAAGCAACACTGCAGTGGACCCGTGTGAATGCACAGAAGCCACCTTCCAATGGCTATGCAAACAAGCATCCTGCTGTTGCTGAGGGCCCAGAGGACATGGCTGAATATCAATGGTGTGGCAGCCTTCCCTTCTTTCTCTATGTTTTTCCCTATAGAGGACAACATAGAGTATGGCCTTTCATTACATATATACACGGAGACAGGAAAACACAGCAGACGAAGACGTAAAGGATGAACGGACCAGCAAATGGCAGCTTCCTTGTTTGTCACAGTTTTGGGGATACTTTGCTTTGCTTTTCCCTTTGGTAGTGGCGTTGCTGCAGTCTGTGCAAAGTAAAATTTCGGTGTCAAAGTCATACAGAAATACATTAACAAAGAAAAGAACGAGACATTTCTTAAGTTAGATTTTGTATGGTATCTGCCTCATGCTTTAGCATTTAAATAAATATGTTTTTTATTCTGATCTTGTATTAGAATCAAAATTGAAATCTTGCCAAGGTTTTCTTACCACCAACGGCAGTAGAAGGGTAAAATCACTCTGTTTAAGGCAGTATCTCAGGACAGAAAGAACTAATAGGACCTAAACGCTGAGTACTCTTAATCATTTGTATAATAATTTTTTTTAAAAAAGATCCAGTTCACAAACATCAGAGAGAAAACTAAATACTTGCTTACCACACTGGTAGTCAAACCACTAAGATTGCATGCTGTTAAAAATTCAGTATTCCCTTTTCTCTTCTATATCCTCTACCCAAAGAAAGATTTCAGACAAATCTCAGACTTTAGATGTCTATGTGACTTGAATACTATTTCCCTTCTGAGTTTGTTTTTCTTTACTGACTTGTTTCTCTGGGATTTAGAGAATAATTTGTACTACCAAAATCAATTACTGTCTAGAAATTTAGAATAAAAATTCTGAAATATAAAGTAGATAATGATGGAATTAAACAAATGTGAAATCTACAGGTTTTATAAATAACATTCCTTATTTACCTCAGTTATGATTTACTTCTAATTTGGGAACCGCTAATAAGTTTTATCAGTGATAATAAGTCTTAATTGGTGTGTTCTTCCCTAGGAAAGACTGTTTCTCGTGTTCTCGGGATTCCTCAGTTGTAGGTACTGCTTTGTATAGGGTTAAGGTTTCATAGGAGTCTCCCTTCTGTTTCAGGATATGTATAGGTGTTGTCATTGTTCTAATTTTATTTAAACAGCCATGACAATATTTCATGGGTGTAATTTCTCTGACATTACTAAGAGATACAATCGCATTGGAAACTTTTGTTTCTCTGATTTTTATAAATTATCCATACCCTTCTGCTTTAACTGCCAGGCCTTAAGTTCAGTGTTGCGGTGTAGATTCATCAGGTGAATCTGGGCACCAAGCAGTCACTTGCTCTCTGCATTTTCACCAGTTTTGGGCTTTTGTAACGATCTCGGTGGGCTGTAAGGAGACATGTTTGTTTGTTTTTGCTTTTTGATGAGGGTCTTATTCTTATTTGTAGACATAAGAATAAATATTGAAAATGTAGTTGAAAATTATTCTTGTTTAGTTAAGTGGCAGTTGAAGATCCGTGACTTCCCTAGATCCAGGTATCTCATATAAGGCATGGTTTTCCTTTTTTTGAGTGGGCCTTAAGAGCAGTTAGTGAACTGTTGCTTACCACCAAGGAATGCATGCCACTATTATGCCCTTAGGTATATCGTACCATGCTGGTCATTGTTTTAAGTTTATAGATATCATAGCTGGGTAGTACTACTGGTTGTTTCCCTACCGCAGAAACCTGAATGGCTTGCAGACATACATGGAGGCAGAACATTGTATACATAATAAATAAATAAATCTAAAAAAGAAAAAGAAAAGGTTTTCTTTCCCCTTGAATTGTTGAAGACAGTACTTCTGGTTAGGTTAGTGTAGGTTTACAGTCATAGCATTCTAGAGTTGAAATGTATTTATCCAGCGATTTTGTCTTTCAACATTTTCATTGAGAAGTCATCTATATTCCGATGGGTTTTCTTTTATATGTGGTCTGTGTTTTATTTTCTCACAGCTTTCAGTACTCTATTTTTTCAGTGTTGTTAATGTTTTAACTGTGATGATTCACAGAAGGCTTCTTTTCTGGTCTTCTCTATTGCAGTCTCATTGTACTTTTTGAATCTGTATAGTATGTGTTTCTTAGCTTGGGAAGGTTTTCTTCAATGATGTTTTTAAAAACATTGTTCATAAATTATTATTATTATTATTATTATTATTATTATTATTATTATTATTATTTTTCTATTCCTATAATTTGAAGGCCTGGCTGAAGACTGAAGGTAAGGATAGCTAGACTATACCCAAGAACTGGATATGTGACCCAGGCTAGATCTCTTATCTTGCTTATGAATTCAATCCATTCTTGAGAAGGATGAGCAGAGCAACACATACCATTGAAGCTAGAAAGGAGGTGTGTGGGAAAGGTAACACAAAGATGCCAGAGGAAGATTTAGTCCACATGAACATGTTCCCTCTCATTAGATTTCCTCTAACCTTGATCTACTTGCCCCAGGATTTTACCCCCAGATTTAAATAGAATGCACAAAGAGAAAGATAAAAAAGACTCATCTGGCCAGACTTTGGCCAAGTGTAGATTGATGTGTGATTCCCCTCTGTATGCTGTGAATATGTTTTATTACCATTGTTTAATAAAGAAGTTGCATTGGCATATGGCAGGGCAGAATATAACATGGCAGGAAAACTAAATTGAATTCAGGGAAAAAGAAGGTGGAGTCTGGTAGATGCCATGTAGCTGCTGAAGGAGAATGATGCCGAAATCTTACTGGAAAGCAATAAATTAACAGAAGTGGGTTAATTTAAGATGTTAGAGTTAGCTAGAAATGTGCCTTCGACCAAACAGTGCTGTAATTAATATAGTTCTTGTGTGATTATTTGGGTCTGGGTGACTGGGAAATGTAAAAGTAGAATGATCACAATCCTGGCATTTTAAATAAAAGAAATTCTTTAAAATGTTGGAATGGCTAAAGTGGAAAATAAATATCAGATACTGAAATATTGTGGAAAACTTAGTATGATAGGAGCTTATATTAGTCTGATAAAATAGGAGAATTGGCAGAATATGCCTTCTTTCTGGAAAAAATCATTTAACATCACGAGCAAGAGGAAGCCGGACAGGTTCTGCCTGTTATTTTCATGTTGACATGGTAGAACGCCTGCCAGAAGCAGCTTCAAAGAGGAAATACTTATTTTGCTTATGAATTCAATCTATTCCTGAGAAGGATGAGCAGAGCAACACATACCATTGAAGCTAGAAAGGAGGTGTGTGGGAAAGGTAACACAAAGATGCCAGAGGAAGATTTAGTCC
Organism: Ondatra zibethicus; assembly: GCA_004026605.1. Taxonomy (NCBI): domain Eukaryota; kingdom Metazoa; phylum Chordata; class Mammalia; order Rodentia; family Cricetidae; genus Ondatra; species Ondatra zibethicus. Next base: position 4,055 of record PVIU01017068.1, read on the forward strand.
ACATGAACATGTTCCCTCTCATTAGATTTCCTCTAACCTTGATCTACTTGCCCCAGGTTTTTACCCCCAGATTTTTTATTCAAATTTTGATTCAGTGGTTGGGACAATTCATTAGATCAAAGATACCATAAGCTTATTGTGTTTGGGAAATATTGTCATAGTCACTCTCAAATATTTGCTCTTATGATCTTCTAGACATTTCTCAATCCAAACAAGTTACAAATCAAGCATAACCATCACATGTTAATTGAAGAACTGAAGGGAAAGAACTAAAAATAATGGAGGAAGTTTCTAAGAATACCAAAATAGGTCATGATAGGTATGGACATTTATCTCTATCTCCTTCACTTCTGTTTATTTAATTATTTTTTCAGTTTCCTCTGAATTTAAGATATGTAACATATATAAGGTATTGATTAAGCATTGGAACTACAAAAATAAGTCTCTGATGAAAATCTATTTTTTTAAAACAGGATCTCTGTGTTTGGAATAGAATTGAAACAGAATACTGCCAAATTCTTTAAATTGTGGAATATTGCTGGAAGGGTGTTGAAGCTTAAAGACCTGCAACTGCTCAAACTTAAAGTTGGCTGCAGCTCTAAACTAGGAAATATGTCATTGGTAAACAGAAACCCTCAGGACAGATGAACAGCATACACTGAATTTTTTTTTTTGTATGGTGGAAATATTTTAAGGAAGAAAGTCAAATGAAAATTATACAATTCTGCTATTCTCTAATATACCTGTTACTCTAAACCCAGTATTATAGAGGAAAAGCTTGGAACTGCCTTTAATAGTGTATTTCCTTGAGAAGCTAATATAGTAAATCTTACCCCAAAATACCACCTGTTAGCAGCTGTTAAAGGATTTATGGTCATAGCTTTCAATTCACTCAGTTGCCTTATTCTTGGCAGGAATACACTTGGTTTTTACTGAGCCCTTCAGTGACTATAGGTTTTATTATGGTGGGATTCTTGATGTTCAAACAAGAGGTTCTCTGAACATCTATCTGTTTCTTATGCCTTTTCTTGATTTTTTTTTCTTTCGAGACAGAGTTTCTCTGTAGCTTTGGAGCCTGTCCTGGAACTGCCTGCCTCTACTTCCGGAGTGCTGGGATTAAAGGCATGCACCACCGCCGCCTGGTTTGATTTCTCTTTTCTGTCTGTTTGTTTTGTTCTATTGTGGTGTGCTTGTTTTTCTTTTATTTTTCATTGTATTTTTGTTATTATCCCTTAGAATCCTTTTTGTTTTCTAATGGGATACACAAATGGGATATTACCAGATAAGAAGGGAGAAGAGGAGGAACTTGGAGGAATAGAGGGAGGTGAAATCTTAATCAGGATATATTGCACAAGGAAAAAGAATCTATTTTCAATGAAAGGAAATAAAAAGAAAATGTAGAACCAAGAAAACTAGAAGCACTCCTAATGAGATTCCTAAGAAATGCTGAGTTCAGATCTCTGTTTACTCAGTAGCATTCCTCTGTTTACCCAGATTCCATCTGTTTAGGACATTGTCAATAGAACTACCATTTTTGGTACCCACTTTTGATATAATAACCAGGAGTGCCATGCCGGGTTCTGTGCTGAAGCACAGATTCCACACCTCGAGTTTTCCTTACTCATCTCAAATGTGTTACTGTTACTCTGACTCAGATGTTATCACAGTCTTTCTTATCACTAAATCTCAAACTCTTAAATATTTAACAATATTTTTTTCAGGGATTTCTGCAATCTGTTTCCACTTCCTTCATGGCCTGTAGCTCGTGCATCTGATTTCCTTCTGTGTCTACACAGTGTTGCAGATGGTTCTACTGCTCTCATTTTGACTGTGGGATATGCTGAGTTTTTCAGTTGTGGTTTGATGGGGTTCAGGCTTTTTGTTTGTTTCCAATCTTCAGTCATGTTTTTCTTTTAATTTTCTTGTGGAATAATGTATCCATTTCTCATTTTTATCATCTAATGCTCTATAATTTATGATAGTCATTTCTTTTATTTGTTCATTTCTTCTTTTGAGGGTATAACTTATTTTACATCATTCAGTTTATACCAATTAAGTAACTATTTTAAATAGTTACTTAGATTTAAATTTAAATCCTAAATTCATTAGGATTTTGTGTGTTTATTGTTTGTTTCTGTTTTGGGGAAGGACTTATTATTATTTGAGAAGTTTATGTATATAATGCACTTTGATCATATCTACCTCATTTCTCTCCCCATGTTTTAATTCTCTGACATACTATTAAGTTTATTTGAGTTGAATTTTATAATTTTCTCAGCTGTCTAACATCCTTTGACTCAGCATATTCCTCAGAAGAAAATAATGTTCTCTAACAAAATTGATATGAGGAATGTGAAAGATAGAGTGACTTATAAAAAGAAAATGATAAACCAATCATTCAATTAATATTTTGTCTATCTATCTCTATCTATCTATCTATCTATCTATCTATCTATCTACCTACCTTCCATCATCTTTTGTCTACTTTGAGGATTTAGAATAGCTTATTTAAAAAGTAAATTCAAATTTAAAGATTATTGTAAAGTTACAGACAATTTGTAAATGACATGCATATATTATCTACTTTTTATTAGAAGCTGTGATTCATAATATCTGCAATAAATATTGTACTTTTACAAAAATTGTTACAAAAAGTGAATTTACCAAAGTCAGAAGAAAATTTATTTTGTATTTTTTATGTTTGTGCTTTCTAGATTTTACATAAATATGTAAAACCATGTATGTATATATAAGTATGGTTAGAGAAGCAAAGGAGGAAAATAAGATGTATAAAGAAAGACAATATAATAACTGTACCACATATACTTCCATGAAGATCTTTATGTAACAGTGTACTTTGTTTAATGAACACAATGAAAAGTTTAAAAAAGAATGTATATAATATAAAAAGTCACCATTAAACCCATATTATTTAAGATTATATATAATTTAGTAATTATCTGAAGTGATGTTGTAGTCATTATTTATTTATATCAGTATAGGTCATATGAGTTAATTAGGTAAAATTATGGAAATATGAACCAGGGCTTATAAGTTTTGAGAACCAGTCTTAGAATGGTGGTATATTATTTGCAGCACTTGGTAAACAGAGGCAGGTAGATCTCTCTGAATTCAAATACATCATGGTCTGCATAGCAAATTCCAGCACAGTCAGGGCTACAAATTGAGACCATTCTTTCAACAGCTCTAATATTCCCAATGTCAAAAAAATCAAATTTTATAGTTTAGAGCTGCATAGATGGATTAGTTCCCACATGCAAGTTCATAACTATGTCTTACTCACATACACAGCAATCACATGATCCTATCACTAATGTTAAATCATGAAGCAGTCTTCTTTATATTCTATCATTATGGTGTCTTTGCTCTTGTGACTTACTTAAAATCATTTAATTTAAGTCATTTGACCCCTTGATAAATCAGGATTCCTATTTTTCTTCTGGAAAAATATGCTAATGTGATCATATTTAAGAGTCTTGAAGTGGTTGAATCCTCTTTGTGGAGACATGATCAAGTATTATACAAAAGAAATATTTTCTTTTGGTTTTGTTTGTTTGAGAAAGGGTTTCTCTGCGGAACCCTGGCTGTCTTTGAACTTGCTTGGAAGACCAGGATGGCTTCAAACTCACAGAGATCTGACTGCCTCTCAAAAGAAGTATTTTCATTATGGTATTATGAACACCAAAAGAGTTATAGTAGGACAATCTATCATTTATATGCCTCATCTAAACTGAGTAGCTATGTAAACACCATCTGGAAACTTTATTTCTCAGGAAGTAATATTAAAGATATTATTTCAAATCTCCTCGATTTGAACATATAGATACATAAATATTTTATTAACAACATTTTTCCAGAAACTAAAATATAGATGAAAACCTTTTCCTTCAATTTTATCACCATTTTGAATAAACTACAGATATTATAAAGAAGAGTGTCTGTTTTTTTATGTTCTTATGGAGCAGAAGACATGTTGAAATTATTTAAAATATTATCTATTGAAGTCCCTAAATTGAAACACTTTATTAGAATTATGCTCCCTAGATTTTTATGTGATAGTATAGACAATAAAGAAGTCCCTGTTAAGGAGACAACAGAAATATATCCATTCTAGATTTTTATCATATTATAGATGCACTGGGTATATTGTTTATGTAAGTGACAGTGCACTGAAACCACTGGACTGGACCCCTTCGTGGGTAGAACGAAAACTTATTGGGGAAATAAACTGGTGTGTTTTAAAGGATAGAAGACATCAGCTCTGTGAGAAAGAAGGTGGTTTATATAATATTTGGCAAAAGGGACATCTTAGAGCTGGTTCAAGATTTTCAGATTGATCAGGAACTAGACACCTTCATTCTAGGTAAATGACCTTTGTGTCAGATAAGGGAGGTCATGGCTTTCCATGTAACTTGGAGTCAACCTTACAAGATTCCTGAGGAATGTTGAGTAGGCTTCTCTTTATCCAATAACATCCTTCCATTTACATAAAGACCTTCTGTTTAGGACATTGTTATCAGCATTTCCATTTTGGGGGTCTTCATTAGACCTAACATTCCAGCCTTTTGTTCATGAGAAGAGGTGGCATTAGTCCTTATCCTACTTCTGGCTGACTATGATAAAGGGGGCATCTGGAATATTGTGCAGGAGCGCAGTAATGGCAGACAATAGGAGGAGACCCGGGGAAATTTCATCAGAATAGCTACTTTACTGACTGACAGATTGTTGCCCTAATTATCTCCTAAGAGGGACTAAGAATGATCACTGTTTTGAAAAGAATACAGAAGAGTGGAGTGAGGAGGGCTAGAAGCCAGGACCCCACAAGAGCCATTGCTAGAACCTCCACATTAGAATCAAATCCTAGAAGTCACAGATTGTAAAGCAGTTCATATAAGTTTCTAGTCTCTTTCACTTGGCCTTACTGGTCTTGGAGGACAAGGAAATAACCTCCCTTTCAGTGGCCAGTAAGCTGAGAACTCTCATTTTGAAGGATCACCAAGGCAAGTGATGTAAGCTGGTTTTGGAATAATTGTAGGTCAAAGGTTGATTTCTGGATGGTGTCTATTAGCTGGGGGAAAATCTGCTCAGATAGAAATGCCTGGGAGCCAGTCTTTCCATGGCTAAACCTGTAGCAGCCAGGCGTTGAGGCTTACAAAGTTATCCCAGTCATGACTGGGAGAACCATGGTCCATCGATTCCTATATGTGATTTGGAGAGAGTGTAGAACTCTCCATAGATGTATAGGGTAAATTGGGGAAGTAATAGGGAATGTTTCCTAATTTGATATATTAGTATGGGATGATGGTAGAGTGGGATCAATCTTGTCCCAAAGGCAAGTTACAACTAGAATTCAGAGTTGTGTGGAAGGAAAGAGAAGTTTAAAAAACAGTTTTAATAAGTGAGTCTTTATAAGTCCATTAGCTCTTTTTGTCTTTCCCAAAGATTGGGCCAGTATGGAATGTGAAGGTGCCATTGAACTTCTAAGGCTCTTGAGACTTGTCTTTGGAGATGAATACTGAGCCATTATTCAATCACATGTATCTAGGGCATTCAAATCAAGGGAAAATGTTATTCATGACCTGGGAGCAGGCTACTTCTGCAGTCTCATCCATATTTGAGACTGTTTCTACCCATTCTGAGAAAGCGTCTGCCATAGTAAGAAAATGTCCTTTGTTAGGAGACATGCATGTTAAGTAAAAGCTTTAAAGACATCGATGACATTGAATGAGGTAACATTTTAATAAACAAAAATTAAATCAATTTTAATAAATTTTAATAAATCAAGAAAAGGCAGAAGTTTTTAAAAGCTAAACATATGATTGCATGCAGCTATTTTAAACTTATAACCAAGTTTCTCTTGAATAAAAATTTTAAGAATACTGAAACAAGCAACAGTAACCTCTATTGGAAATAGTTACAGTTTAGATGTTTTCAAGTAAGGAGTGTTTTCTGGGATTCCCTGTTGATCTCTTTCTCCTTGTCAGTGAGCCAGGGGAATAAGCTGACCCACAACAGAGGCTTTGTACTGTAGAATAACTTTTGGATTTGGGGTTTTGTTTTGTTTTGATTTTTTTTGCAACAGAGTTTCTTTGTGTAACAGCCCTAGCTGTGCTGGAACTCTGTTGACCAGGCTGATCTCAAACTCACAGAGATCCACCTGCCTCTGCCTCCTAAGTGCTATGATTAAAAGCATGCCCAGCAGGAATAAACTTTTTGCAAACTGTGAAGTTGTACCTTTGCCAAGGTGCTTCTAATTGGTTTAATAAAAAGCTGAATGGCTGATAGGTAGGCAAGGAGAGTTTAGGTGGGAATTCCTGGAAGAGAGAGAGGAAGAGGAGATGAATCTAGGTGCTGAAGAGACATCAGAGGGCACAAAGAGGAAACAGGAAGTACAAGATGAGGTAAAAAGTAGGTTAATATAAATGGATTAATTTATGCTAATAAGAGCTAGTAGGACAAGCCTAAGAGAAAAGACAAACTTTAATAATTATTAATAAATCTCCATGTCATCTTTTCATGAGCTGGTGGCTCAAAGAAAAGTCCAACTACAGTTTTAGAGGAAATTTTTGGATAAAAATGCTTGAGTTTAAAACTGGAAGGCCAAATCTCATCTTCAGAGCCAGCTCTTTAGTAGAGAAAAACATCGTGTGGTAATTTACAATATATATTTATATACATACACGTGTGTGTGTGTGTGTGTGTGTATGAATAACTGTAATACTAAACTTGGTGATCAAAGGGAGAGACAAGAATGGAGATGAAAGAAGCCTCAGAGGTACTGTGATCTCTGCATTAGTTGTATGGTGGCTATTAGTAGCATTAAGACCAACTCTCCAGGCTACTCCCAGGGTTTGAAGAAAAACTCCACAGTGTGGCAAAATTGAACTTAAGATTTTTCTGTCTGAGGGGTCTGGAATAAATTCACACACATGCTATTCTGGTCATGCTCTCTGTTGTTCTATTTTTCTGTCCTCTAATTTTCTTCTGTGTTCTAATTCTTTTTACGTCTCCATTGTTTCAATTTTCTGTTCCAATTCTCTCTTCCTTTCTTGTTTACCTAGCTTAAATACACCTTTTTTTTTTTTTACAAGAGAGTTTAGGCAATAAGAAAAAAAGTTACAAGAGTTACATCACATTGGTCAGAGCACATTCCTTGGGTAAATGATAAGTAGTCAAGCCATTTACCATGGCAACACAATGTTGCAGGGTTACAGGTAAGACTATGATCAGAGGCTGGGGACACAGTACCTGGTGAGACAAGCCGCAGAGAGACCTGCACAGAGAGTCAGGTTTTATCAGCCAGAGTTAGCAAGTGAAGAATTGGTATAGTCTCTTAGGTTGCTTTGTGATAATAACCTTAGTAGATATCAGAAACTCTGACCTTGAACATATCCCTAAAGTTTTTAATTTATGACTCATATACAGAAACATTTAGTCTAGTTTGAATTTGGTCTAAGGTAAAATTCAGCAAATTATGTGTAACTTGTCTTAGATTGGGGAAAATTGTTTGTGTGTGTGTGTGCGGGTGTTAGTCTTAGTAAAAGGAACAAAGTAGGCTTTTAAATGTCTTCCTGTCTTCGTGGGCCAATAAATCCACTTATGAAGCATATACTAGTATATTTTCTATAGATAAAAATATACAGCTTAATGGGAAGTTTTCTTGCTGACCATCCACAGATTATATGTGCCTATAAGTTTGAGATGCAATCATGAAATTACATATATACATCACATGAGATTACACATTACAATGCAGGTATTGGGCAGACATCAAAGTTACTTTTTCACATGTGAAATCATAGACAGGAGCAACAGTTTCCAGAGTCAGTGGTCCCACAGGCCTTCTCTGGACATGATTCTCCTCCATCAGAGAATCATTCCTCTGTTGGGTTGGCATCTGGACACTAGTTCTCACCCACTTCAACTCTCATGGCCTCTGACAAGTGGCAAAAGTTGTTATAATCTATGAAATTTTGAAATAGAATGTGCCATTTTCTAGCCATTGTGACTGATTGTCAACTTGTGTTGAGTCCAAGCTATATTGCAGTAGAAAGAAAAATAATTAATTAAATGTATCAACAAGGATTAATGTTATTAGTCCAAGGACAGAAAGAGAATTGAGATAGGCAAAGAAAGTTAAAAAGGCCAGTTTTGAGTCAGAAGATCCCATGTTTAGTTTGAGAAAGGAAGGGACATGTACTTAAAGAAAGGGTGGCATTAAAAAATTTCCAGGATCAAAACAAGAACAAAGAAAAGAGACTTAGGAAAGATTTTTCCTTCCAAGTCTAGGTCATGGGGGGAAGGAAATAGCAAGATTCCAAGCATAGGAATGGAAACACAGAGAGGGTAACATGGTAAGGTTTAAGTGCTGTAAGGCAGAGTCTCAAACCAAAAGTATCCAAAGTGATGAGACTTGTCAAAGGCATATCCAGGTTCACAGTGGAGAGGCGCTTCAATGCACATAATGTTTTCCCTGAGAAAGGCATATGGAAGCTGCCTGATCTACTGTTATGAAACAATGGGTTGAGCAAGTCCAGGTAGCAAGATAGACAGAAGTAGGCACCTCTAAGAGCACACTTGCCCAAGTAGACAAGGGAAGATTAGTGCATAAAACAACTAGAGGTGAGAAGCAGCTAAACATATAGACCTGAATTCTGGAGTCAAATATGGTGAATGGCAGAAGCCAGCATAAACAATTGGTCTATACCAAAGATGACCAAATGAGCATTTTAGATCTGTTAGGAGGGATGGGGTTTACTCTGGGGCCCAAGTGTTTCTCTCATATGCTGGCATCAAATGTAAGTAAGGGTATGTGAAACTCCTAAAAAGTCTATTGCAGGAACAAATTGTCAGTCTTCCTTAGAGAACAGAAGGCAGTAACCTAGTGGGAAAACATGCAGGTTTGATACAATCCTCAGAAGATGAGGTCTTTGAGCTGATGCAGCTTGCTAGGATTAATCAGAAACCAGCACCCTTGCCTTGGGTATCTGATTATTGGGATGGATAAAGGAAGCCATGTTTTTGGAGGTAAACAAAACTCAGCCTTATGAGATTCCTGAAGAATGTTGAATTTAGGCTTCTGTTTACAAATAACAATCCTTTTGTTCACCTGGGTTTTCCCTTTGCATGCTGTGAATATGTTTTATTACCATTGGGTAACAATGAAGATGTGTTGGCCTATTACAGAGCAGAATATAGAAAGGCAAGGAATACAAACAGAGATAGAGGAGGAAAGAAGGCAGAGTCAGGGAGACACCATGTAGCTGCTTAAGGAGAAAGACAGCAGAACCTTACCAGTAAGCCACAGCCTTATGGTGATACATAGATTAATAGAAATGGGCTAATTTAATATGTAAGAGCTAGCTAGGAATATGCCTGAGCCATTGGCCAAGCAGTTTTGTAATTAATATAGTTTCTGTGTGATGATTAGGGTCTGAACAGCCAGTAAATGAAAGAATAGTCTCCATTTACACCTGCTGTTTAGGACATTGCCACCAAGACATCAATTTGGGGGAACTGATTTAGAAATAACAATATGCAATTGTGTTCTTAAAATGCATGTGAGAAAAATTAAGAAACTCTGCACTCTCTAGGGCACTAGCACATTGGTTATGACTTTTGAATACAACTAAAAGGTTTCTAATATTAACAATGAGTCTTCACAGTGTTTTTTCTTTCAATGTTGAATTATCCTTCAAATGTGCTAATATATCTGGGGGCTGGGCAGGGATATTGGCCTCCTTGGTTGGCAGTAGTTAAGCTTTTCTGGGTCCCTGGTTGTCTTGAGCAAAGGACAGTCATTCAAATAGCAAATACGACTGCTTTCCTGCTGGTGCCAGCTGCTTTGTAAACTCTTCTGACAATTTGAGTAATCTACCTGACAACCCCAGCTACTTACTGCTTTGTCCCAGATAAGACTTCCACACACTCTGTGTTTACCTTTTTGCCAACACTGGCCTCAGTTAACCAAGTGTTCTTTCTGTCATTTCTGCCCAGGTCAAAGAGTGGGCAAGTAGGGCCTATGAGTGGGGCAGATATTCTTGGTGTAAGAGAATACACTGGTTCAATTGTTCATCATTTATATAAAACATTGTGCCATGATTGGGACAAACATAGTCTTCTATTATCATGAAGATCTTTCAAAACTTGTCCAGATATTCCTTGTCCTTTCTTGGCTACATAAACAGACTGGTTAATTTTCTGAGTCCTTCATAGAAAGCTTCCTCTGCTAGGGGCAATACCTTTACCTCAACTTTCAAGTGCTTAGATAATAGACATTGACCACCATATTTACATATGTCTATTTATATATATTTAATCTTTATCATTAGTTGATGAAGTTGTTTGAAAGCAAATGACCAACATTGACTCATAGGGACTGGCACTATTAGGAGGTATGACATCATTGGAGTAGGTGTGGTGTTGTTGGAGGAAGTGTGTCACTGGGTGTTGTCTTTGAGGTCTCAGATGAATAAGCCAGGCCCAGTATGCATTCTCTTTCTACTACCTGTTAATCTAGATGTAGAATTCTCAACTCCTTCTCCAGTATCATTGTCTCCCTGCAAGCCACCACACTGCCCACTGTGACGATAATGGAAACGTTTGAAACTATACACCAATACCAATTAAATGTTTTCCTTTATAAGCATTGCCATGGCCATGGCATCTCATCATAGCAATGGAAACCCTCACTAAGATGGTTGAGTAGGCTGAGCTATTATCATAAAAGCGAGAACCTAGAAAGAGAATGATGACAGTTGCATGGGAACAATAGCAGTAAGTAGTTGAGGTGGCTGCAATTACTTGCTCTGCTTTTGTAGTGTTAATAGAAGCAATAGCAGTGAGAAGGCTGGTGAAGAGCTCCAGAGAGCAACAAGGCCAGAAACAGCAAGGAGCATAGGTTGCATTGAAAATGAGAAAGACTTTCCACAATTTCCCATAACTGGTTATACCCAGAGCACCTGTCACCCATATAACCTACACTGAGTTGTCCAGACAGGTAGAGCTGATTTTCTGGTCCATCAACAATGTTTGGAGGTTATATGTGGTCAGACCAATTTAATAGAGAATGTTAATGCTCTCTCCTGAAATTCAATAAAGTCCCAGGAACTATGGGGCAGCTCTCGAAATGTCTTCTAACTCTGTGGGGCCACTTGTTCTCTTGTTTAAGGAGGCCCTGGAGATGTCACTGGGTGTCTTCTAACAAGTTTCCAGTCTACATAAAGGCAGATAAATACAAAGGGAATATTTCTTCCACATTTCCAAGTGAAATATTTTTCCAGTAAGGCAATTAAGTTAACCTCAGATAGATTGTCTAGTAAAATAATGACTGGAAGATCCAGGGGTTCTTCCCAAGCCAATTGGCCTGAGAGAACAAAGTTAAATAAAATAGGCTATTTTGGCTACCTACATCATCCTGGACATTCAGCAGAAGAGGATCCCTAGGATTAAAATGATTTTCATTTGTCTTTCACAGCCCAGGGAGCTGAACACCCCAGACAATGTTCTTAGTGTAGAAGGTATTTTTTGACAACTGTTCTCACTAATTATTCTCTTCATAATTAAATAATAATAATAAAGTGTTGCTAAGAGACAGGTCAAAACCTTAGATCAACTGAACATTGTAATGTCTACCACAAATGAGAAAAACAGACCTATCACCTTATATGTCAAAACTAAATCATAAAAAAGATTTTTTTCTAATATAAAATGCTCTCTGAACGAATGCTTTTCACAACTGTAATGTGTCTTCCTGTACTGTAAGTGCCCATGTTCCTTGATTAAAGGATGCTTTCAGATGTTGTTATCAAACTCACAGTTTGGGGGAAATTATTCAGAGTATTCAAAGCAATCTCACTAAAAATGGACTGACAGGATTGTATTTTTCTGTTAGATTGTCAGTTAGATGCTGACATCTTGTTGTGTTCAAAAAATAGAAAAATCAGGATTTTATTTAGATTTGATCCCTAGTGCATATTCCCACTAGAAACTGCATCAGGTACAGGAATACCTATTGCTGGAGAGGCAGTTCCAATGAGACAAGTACTATAATGTTCTTACAAGATTCCTAGGCATTCACTCATTATGCAGGAGTATGATTTAACAAACCATTGACTGCATAATAATACTTTGGTCAAAATCCCTCAAAAATCCTTAACCAATCTAAATATAGAGAAGGGATTTTTGACTTTACCCTTCTAAAGGACTCTGGTACAGTCTAGAAAGCTGCACAATTATATTTCACCTTACTTATCAAGATTAATACTAATCATGAAATCTACCATTTTCATAATTAAAGTTGTCTCTTTATGCTCCTTATGAACTTGTAACAGAGGAGACTGGATGGCCTCATTCTGAACTTAACACTGGACAGTTGACAGTGACAAGAGCCAAACCTACTATTTTCTTCCTGTTATATGTCTTCTAATGAACAACATGGCAAAGAAATCCCCAGTCTTGTTATTGATTACATCAAAACCTGTGAAGGGCTCTTTGGATGCCTTTACCTGTTGTCTTTTTCTAATAAGGGGAAAACTGCTCCAACTACTTTTTTAAACTACAATCTCCATAGGGATTACACTAATACTAATAGTCTCACTATTTGTATCTTATAAATGTTACCTTACTCACAAAGCATGCTCATCAAATGACTATCTTAGGTTCTGTATTTTTGTTCTCTGTTAAGTTTCATCATGACCTTTCACACCGGCCCTCCTTTGAGGCAGTCTAACTGCTGTCCTTTTCACATCGCCTCCTTGCATCCTCAGAAGCAGTTAAAGTTGTCGGTTTCCCAAACCCTGCCAACACTTAAGGGTGCTCCTCTTCTAAAATGGAATGATAGACTAGGAGTTAGACAAATTCACTGACAGGAACACAGAGGGACCGTGGTTAGATAATAAAAATATTAAGCCACCAAGACAGATGGCTTCTTCCTCATCCTCCTGAGCAAAAAAATCCTGGCTGCTCATAACAAAGGTATGGTGAGTTTTTTTCCCCAACTATTAGGACCCGCTGCCTGTGAATTGATCTTCAATGCTCACAGCCAGACCAGAATGTGTTTAGCTCAAAGTTGTGGCCCTATCAGACTTACTGCTTTGGTTCAAGCTTATCAGTACAAAATTAGGTGAGGAAGACCCCATCAAAGACTCAAAATTCCCATCCATCCAGGAAACACCAAGCTTCAGCTAGCTTCCAGAAGCAATCACCTGCTTTGGAGAGGTTCTGCCTATTTTTGTGTTTTGAGGTGTGGTATTCCTCATCTGTAATGAAAAGCTTTTATTCACCAGTGTAAATGGAAAGCAAAAGAAGAGGAAGAAAACAAATGAAAGAGACAGGAGGGGAGGGAGGGAAGAAGGGAGGGAGGAGAGAGAGAGAGAGATAATTATAAAAAGCTGAAAAGAAACCATGGGTCATTTCTAAGGAGCTCATAAGCCCTAAAGGCTACAGGATTCAGAACATCCATGTCCAAGTGTCACTGCACTTGTCATGGTAGGGCAGAGATCCTAGCATGGTGACTCTTTGATAGCTAGAACCCTGTAGGTGTTGCCTATTGTCACTTGATGTTATCTGCTGCTGCCACTTAAAGTTACTTGAAGTTGAGGGATTTTAAAAGCTAACAATAGTTGGGGATCCAAGCAGCTAAAGTGCAGAGCAATAAGCCTCAAGTTTAAAAGCCCAGAATCATGTCTCAAGCTTTCTATGGGTTGAAATAACAGAGACTCACCTCTTGGGTTTGAAGTTGTAACCCTCAAGATAACCCAGTTCAGCCCCCAGGACACTGGAACTGAAAGGCTTAGGACTAACAACATTGGAAGAGGTTGTCCTGACCTATCTACAATCACTGTCTAGGTAAAGCAATCAGCCAACTTAAACAGCATAACAATAGTGAAAAAGGAATTAAAATTCAGAGTTGCATTTAAAATTTGCCTATCTCAAACTATGTGTCTGAAGCAGTATTTAAAATTGTGTATTATCACCCCAAACTTTATTTTTTTTAAGGTTTATTTTTATTACTAAGTCAGCAACTGTGAGAGACTTAGGGTAATGAATTTTTAAACATTTTATTGGCCTATATTTATTGAACATCAAGTTTGTTTCATCTAATCAGCTTCTTTCAGTTAAACCATGTTGATCATATTCATGCCACTGGTTCCCACTCCCTTCATTTGGTCCCTTTCCTTTCCCCTTTCCACTAGTCTCTTCCCTTCTCTTCCTCTTCCTTCTGCTTCCATGTCACACACACACACACACACACACACACACACACACACACACACACACACACATACACAGACACACACACATTTATATATATGGTTTTATATATCTATAAAACATTGTAGGATAAAAAGAATATTTAACTATTTAGTTTGAATTGCCAAATTTTAGAGAATGAAGACTCTCTTGGGTAATGTGTTTTTGGAAATATAGAACCTATTAATTAGTTTAAGGTTTTAAAAATATGTCATATAACATTATAGTCATTTCTTTCATCATTGAAATTGATGGACTTAAAAATGTTAAATGTTTTTGTAGCTGTTTACAATTGTTTATGTAATGAAGAATCTTTATTTTTCATTTCTTTTGAGACAGGATATTCTTAGTCTTCCCTTAATATAAAACTTGGACTTTCACTGTATTTCTTTTGAGTAATTTTAACTTACAATTTTGAAATAATTATTATTTATAGACCATTAAAAACATAGTACATAGTGCTGGATAAGTCATGGTCATTGGAGGGTAATCTACAAACACTAATTTACTGAACTAGCATCATTCCTAACAACAACCTATAAACATTTGTCCTTAGGCTCACATTAGGAAATTTATCTTTGCAACAGACAAAAATCACTATATCACTAAAAAACATAGCCAATCAAAAATGTAGAGTTGTGGAGCCCAGTCCCAGTAGATAAATCTACAAACAACTCTGATACATATGACTCAGGCAACATTGATGAAGAGGAGGGAGAATGCTTATAAGAGCCAGATTATCAGGGAGAAAACAAAGCAAAATATAATACATAGAAAACCATACACCCCTCCCCTTACTTTGTCAAATGGTTACATTTTCAGTACAAATTCAATCCAGGAACCAGGATACTGGAATTGAAAACATATTTGTGTAAAATACAAAGCAATTTTCTTACATGTGTAAATGTTTATAGCCTGTACCATTATCAAAATACTTTAGTAAAGTATGAAATACCTATTTCAAAATCACTTTACCAATCCCCATCTATAGCATATATTTTTAAACTTTTTTATGTATTAAGTACTATGTCAGCCAACTTTGTACATTTTGTTTCGCAAATCAAAGATAAAATTCAGTATGTTTACGCAGGTTTCTTTTTTCTCTCTGTTGCTATTTTCACCTTTCAGATGACTTTAGATGTTTGCCCCATTTTCTATTAATGTGAAAAATAGCTATTTTCCAGGTGAGCTTAAATTGTCCATTTGACACAGCTTCGATAGAGTCAATTGAAAGTTGCAATGGATGAGTTGCATGGATCAGAACATCCTGTAGCCGGCCTGTGTGGAACTGTCATGATCACCCATTAATGAAGAAAGGCCAAGTCTTCTGCGGGTGTCACCTTCCCAAGACAGGTATCCTGGACTCCAAAGGGAAAACACCTAAGTAGAAACCTGTAAACAAAAATCCCAAGAAGAGGTCTTTATGTTTTTTATTTCAGACTCCAGTTGAGTTTCTGCCCCGATTTCCATTGGTGATGAACTGTGACCTAGAAGTTTGACCCAAATAAACTTTTTTCTCTTCTCCGTTTATTTTGGTGATAGAATTTTATCACAGCAGCAGAATGAAACCATAACAGTTTTTCTTTGGGAAAGGACTAAAAGCTCCTCCCCCTTTATATTAGAAAGAATTTGATTTTTTTCTCCTGAAATAGTTTTGTTATCTGTATATACAGCTCTGAATTGATCATTCTTGTTTTCCAGTACTGGAGGAATGTGTCCCTTTCTGACAGCCTTCTTGCTGTCCATTTCTCCTTGCAGTAAGAAATTTGTGGCATCCAAGTTGTTTTTCTTCTTTAGGCAGAATTGCTGTACTCACATATTCAAGGTTTTGGCTTTGGTTTTATTTTTTCTGTTTTCTGAAGGTAAAGAGAGAGAAGGCTGCTTTGCTAGTACTGATGTGAAAGGAAGTCCAAGATGCCAATGGGGTCATCTTTCTTCCCATGTAGACCTTAGTGGAGGGTATAATCTGAATGGATGTCCACCCCTCGTGTGCATGTGTGTGCCTACATACACGCGCTGTGCTAGCAATATGTCATTAATTAAAACAGCTTTTTTCCAAAAAAAAAAAAATGAGCTCTGCTAAACTCTTAGAGTACATGTAAATAAGTTACAGTGTCTATTAGTTTTTTTTTACATAGAAATATTCAGTGTACAAGTTAAAAATAATTTAATATTTAAAAAATCAAAGTATAAAATGTACAGGAAAGCCTATTCAAATTTTGAAGTATTTTCATTGCATAAAATGAACTTATATGAATTCGTGGTAATATGTAGATTTCAGTTAATTTTCCGCAATTTTTCAATGTATATTTGAGCTACAATCTACCAGTAGAACTTGAACTACATTTGCATATACACTATACAGATATACAGCTCAAACAATCATATAATTTCCCTTTCAAACATGTCAGATTCTAAACTATATAAAGTAATGTTAATCTATTACTCTAAAGAAGCTTAGAAAGTTAAATGAACAAAACAGACAAAGAACATAAGAAAACACAAGACGGGATGTCCTTTCAGGCATTTCTGTGATAAGAGATGTGGTCTTCCTCTCTGTTGAACACAGAATTCAGCCGAAATAAGCAATGCAGTGTGATGGTTGGATGGAGGAAAAATGGCCTGGGTCAGGTGATAAACCTTTTACTGCCAATTCAGCTGGTATTTTCCTATGGGAACACATTCAAAGATACTTCATTAAAGGACCACATATATTTCTGGCCTAATGGTTTTCATTTTTAATTTCATTGTATCACTTTTATTTCCCCATTTTGGGAGGGTCTTTTCTTGGTTCCCTCACAATTCCTGCTACTAAATACTGGATACTAACTTAAATACTGTTTTGATATATGCATTTAATAAAATATTAACTGGACTTCTCTTATAAAAGCAGAGTGACACAAAAGAGTTGAAGAAAGGTATTTGGTGTTATCTGTTTCTCCTTTTCCTAGAACTTAGTTTAACCTTTCACTTTATGAGAGAAAGCTAATGCCAAATAGTGCCATGCACTTCACCGCTTGTTGTAGGACCAACACAGAGCAGCAAATAAAACCAGTGAAGTCTATACTTCCTACCACTATAAGGTATCTATGTGTCATTATGCATTCCTCACCATAAGTCAGTTGCTTAGCGACCAGAGAAGTAGGGAACTATTAATTGAAAGTATTCTGTATTTCTGGCAATGCTTGCTACAGGATGCTGAACTTAGGAACAGAAAATACCGTCAGAGAAACATGCTGCAGGGGATGAAAGAAAAAAGGACTGCGACATTATCTCACTGCGTTATCTTACTGGAATTCTTTTTGTTGGTGGTGGTGTTTATTTGCATGTGGTAAGTTCTGGCCACAAAACACTCGCCTTTCTCCTGTATTATGTAAAAATAGCATTAAAATTGATTTTATCCTTAAGAAAACTTGTTGAAATCAAAACTGTAATATCTATTGGAAATAAGCAAACAGAAGACAAAGGAAAATTAGAAGCGCAACGGCTTAGATTGAGGACCCTTTACTGCCTCTGTGGTGTTGCTGTTGTTTATATCTTAGGGTGGAAACACAAAGGGAGAGAACAGGAAGATGAGGTACAAAACCATATGAACAGGGAAGCAAAATTGAAAAATAAAATAATAATTTTCTAATAGATATGTTGGAAATATATTTCTACCAATTCAAATAAATATGTTGGAAATATTTTCTATCAATCTTTGAAACATGTATGTATAGTAAGTAAACCATCAATTATTTCCCTCTCCTTTCTATGGAGTATATAATCCATGTGCCCATTGAAAATAGATGGACAGTTACTAATGACTTTTAATCAATAAAAGTACTAGAAAAGAGAACATAGCCTTGCAAAGACCAGGACTGACTATTAAACTAGCTGAAGTCCATGTTACCCTATTAACTTCAAGAATTTGGAAACTATAGTTCTGCGTTTCTGGAATTATCACTCCACCACTCTTTCATATGTCACAAGCAAACCGGTAATGTGTGTGTGGGGGGGTACATGTGTGTTGTGTGTGTGTGTGTGTAAGAGAGAGAGGTGTTCTTTCAGATGGCAGGTCATGAAACATATCAGCTGGTGGCAGTGACCTAAAGTAAAGATGCAAGGAAATAGGCTCTGAGTGATTCTAAAAATAAGTCATATATTCAATTATTATTTTTTCCTGTCCCATCAAAGTTGAGTACATAATATGATAAAAATTTAGCTCAGTTTTTTGGATTTGGACTGTCTGTATTTCTAGAAAGCTGTGATGTAATTCTTACTTTGTTTATGCACATTGCTATATAAATGCTGCTCTGGCTTCAGGTGGCCTCTTTTCTTCAGTACCTGCTACTTTTCATGAGGACACTTCTCAGCAGTTATCAAGAACTCCCTTACCAGATCCAGCATGCCATAGATCCTTTACTGTTGCACCTAAAATGTTCCGTTTCTCAGGTAAGGTCAGTGGTGAGGTTCTGAGGATCACCGTTAACACACATACACAGGAAAAGAGATACTGAGAGAGATGTAGAAAGAGTGTTTATTTTCCCCAAGATAATATTATTAATTATTTGAGAATTTCATAAAATGCATCCAAATCACACCCACTTCCCATTCCTACCAGGTCCACCCTCCTATCCTTGTACCCTCCTTCCAAAGAAAACCAAACAAACAAACAAAAAAAAAACAAAGCTAATAAACAAAACTCACCTAGTCCATTTTGTGTCAACCACATATGCATTCTAGCTTGGTCAAACTATCAGTGGTGTGCCCTGTAAAGAAAAGTGAGTCCATTCCAACTCCACCCCACTTCCAGCCAGAAGTCATCAACTGTGAAAAGCTCCACTTCAGCATCTTTGTCACAAGTTTTAAGGCCTATAGTAGCTTCCAGTCTGGACTCTCTACTTTTGAGGGGCAGAGGAAGATGTCACAAAAGCCTTCAACATCCCTCATTCTCAATTATGAGTCTGAAACCAACAATACTACTGCAAAAGAAGCTTCCTTGCACAGTTGGCAGCAGCTAGATCAGTGACATCAACCTAGTACCTGGCTGACAGCAGCAAGGATTTCAGACATCGACATGGTAACCAGGGCAGCACAGCTCACCAATGCCCTCTGGTAGCAGCATGGGCCATGGTCATCAAATTGGTCCTCAACACAGTCTCAAGCAGCAGCATGGAATCTCAACATGGCTTCCAGCAAAAGTCCAGATCAGAGATATCAACACGGTCTCTGGTAGTGGCTCAGACCTGCTGATGCAGAAGTGACCATTGGCATCTTTCAAGGAGGTTAAATCCAGAAAATGAACCATTTTTCATCCCAGAGTGCTTGTTTTTGCTCATGGTCAGGGTGATGGTGCAGTTGTGCAGAGTGTGCCGGGGCAGGACCCCTGTGTGCTCCAGAATGCCGTACACCGCCCTGTCCTCACTGCAGGTGTCCTGGAGAACACCATAGTGTTTGAAGCGCGCAGGCAGCACAACAACCCTGTGCTCTCCTCCCCCAGCAATGCAAGCAGCATGAGCAGCAGCAGTAGCAACAACAGTAGCTCTATGCCTGATACTGCTAAATCTCTATGCTGTTGCATTCTGCTACCTTTCCTATCTCTAACACATACTCACTTATTAAAGTGACATTACAATCTGTTGTGTCACACAGTATATTATTAGGTCCAAACAGCTTTACATGCAAATACTTATTATAGTATGAGTCATTGATCTGGCTCAAAGTTTCTGCACACCACAAATGTTGGAATATCCCTGAGAGTTATCTCAGATATCCTGTTGTTACCTTGTCAGTATGATCATGCAGGCGGGCATCACATTCTGGGCATCAAGCTACCATGATGCATACCTCTTTGCTCTGGACTGGCTGCCCCACCAGCACCCAGGCAGGACCATATTGGTTGTAGCTTGTGCTCTTCTTCAGCCAGCAGGGTGAGCAGTGTGATCCACAAGAACAACAGTGTCCTCATGTCATGCCGACAGTCAGGTTTATAGGCCAAGTGCGGCAGGACTGCCATAGTTTCAGTGGTGACCGGAGCCTCCTGTAGGACCAAGGGCTGACCCTACTCAGCAAGGACATCACAATGTCCTTTCATGGCCATGCTCACATAACCATTGCCCCTGCCTGGTCACTAGTTCTGCTACTCTCTGCTGTTCCATTCAGCCATCTTTCTTTTCTAATTCCATGAAACCACTTTTTAAAAGCATCCTTCCCTAAACCTGCTTTTTATTAGTTGTTTCAGAGATAATGCCGAACTCTGCAGGCTCATAATCCATGTGTCTCTCAGGCTCCTTTGAAGCATCCAGAGGCCCCACACATGCTAGAGTCTGCTGCAATCTTGAATCCAAAGTGAGAACAGTGTTTCTTAATGTATGTTCCTCAAAATATTTTTAGGTATTATTCAACAAAGAAAATGTTTCTTGGTCCAATAATTTTGGAAAGGAAAGCTTATTATTAATTTCTTAAGGGCAAATGTGACAGGAAAAAAACCTTAAATTTTGAGGAAATTGGGCATTCTACATATATGGACAGAACACCAAAACAGCAATTTTGTTATGACCACACCCAAATGGATTTTAGACTTCAGAATTATTTTTGTTTATCTTTTTCTGGGTAATTCCTAATCATCCTTTAACTTTCAGTTTAACAGTTTGTTTATGTTTTGTTTTGTTTTTTAACTCTGTCTTAACTTTACAAGATTCAGCTTGGTTGTCTTCTGGTACTTTTTCAGTATGACTTTTATTGTTAGCGATGAATCATTAAACACTATGCTGTAATGATTTTTTTTATTTGTTTGTTTTAAGTTTCCTACAATCAACTTTATAAATTTAGAAATTTCTTCTCCCCGAATTCCTGAGACAGCTTCTAGTCACTCAATGCTTCCTAAATGATTGAATGAGTGGGTGAGAAAATGTGTTTATTGGCAGAGATGTGTAAATAGGGGAAAATGGTATACATATTCCTGGATGAACATAAGGTTTTAAAATCTTTTACATGGAAGGCAGCATACAATTTCAAATTAAAGCCGTATAAAAATCTATCTTCTTTCATGCAGTTTGTAATAGTAATCCTGGAACCTCAAAATTCTTATTCTGGATATATAATATTAAAAATGGCTATGGGAACTTTCACAAAAATTATCAAGTACATCTTATAAGACACTAAAGCAGTTCAAAAAGTAACAAAGGATGCCCACTTAAATGACTAAACTATTTAAGAAGCAACAAACATTTTTGCTTTGAATAATATGTATATAAATGAAGCTATCATCCTAACCATAGTTTTCTTTGAAGAAGGATCTGACACTTTTATAATTATTAAAAACTGTCTACAGAGATGAGCTATTAAGCAATACTGTTATGGCAGCTTAGTTCCTTAAATTCAAACAAGAAGTAAAATTTTAGGTGGGGAACATTACATCTTACTACCAAGATATAGAGTCATTCCACTTATCCACTCTGAGGCACCATAATTCTAGAAAAAAAAAACTTATTTTGAGATGACTTGAGAACCTTACTTGTAAAGGTTTCCAGAATTTGATATCTAAATATTTTGGCCCATATGGTAAGGCAAGTGATACTGAAATCAGTCTGTTTCACATGGTGTGAAAATCCTATCTTGTTTGTGGCCTTAATAGTTGAATGAAATAGAATGAAAGCATGAATACAGCATAAGTGATAAATGGCACAGTGTCTGCTGTCTTCATTTTTCTATATTCATTTTTTATGTAATTATTTAAGTTGATGAAAATTAGTTCAAATTCAACAGCATCTGTGTCTTCTTTCACCATATAATGTCATTCTAGGCAGTGTAAGGTAAGTTTCCATAATTAAGTGATATGAGAGTTTCTTCTGTCTATGTGTTGCTTTCATTTCATTTCATAAAGAAACTGCCTTGGCCTGTTGATAGGGCAGAACTTAGGTAGGAGGGGAAAACTAAATGGCATGCTGGGGAAAGGAGGCAGAGTCAGAGGAACGTGATTGAGCCACCAGAGACAGACGCTAGGAATTTTACCCGGTAAGCCACTGCCACATGGCGATACACAGATTACTAGAAATGGGTTAAATTAAGATATAAGATTTAGCCAATAAAATGCTAGACTTAATGGGCCAAGCGGTGATTTAATGAATACAGTTTCTGTGTGATTATTTTGGCTCTTGGCAGCCGAGACAAACAGGCGGCCCTCCTCCTCCTCCAATTAAGTATTTACCTGGTTCCTCCTAAGATTTATACTTTTGATTCCCTTGCCTGCAAATTTAGAGATAAAATGTATAATAATATTCTGATCTATCAAATGGTATTTAGATTGAGTAGGCTTAGTTTAATGAGTACATTGTAGCAAATTGTATTCTTACTTTTATTTTTCCTATATATTCATTCTCTTGTTTTGAGATTCCTGGTTACCCTTTTGCTAATTTAGGATAGATTATGTCTATCTAAGTAGTATTTTAAAATCAGCACAGGGTATTGGGTAACTAATTATGTTATTTCCTGGTGGAAATATTTATTATACTCTCAGCATTCATTAGATATTCCTTAATTATATCTCAGCATTTCCTACAGTTATTTATCTAGGGTTAAGACCTCCTGAACTTTTCCCCATCTATATTAGCATGGTGTGATCCTTGTCACGTGTGGGCAGCCATGATTGTAAGATTTTGTGGATATTTCTAGGAGACAATTTCTCAATGTAAACTTCTTGTTGCTCTGGCTGTTATAACCTTTCCTCCCTCTCTTCTGCAATTATCCCTGTGCCTGATCTGTGTCATAGATATCTCAGGTGGGAATAGCAAGCCCTGAAAACACACACATATATATATGTGCATGTGTTTGTATGTGTATGTGTGCATGTGAGAAAGACAGACAGATAAAGAGAGGGAGAGATTATATAGACTGAGCATGTTTACCTTACATATATAGGAATATATAGTTCTGCAATTAAAGAAAGGAAGGCCATAAAGCTGAAAAGAATATTTGGGAGGGTTAAGGAGTGAAAAGTAAAGTGAAAAAATTATGTAACCTGAACAACAACATACCAAATGTATATATCTGATACTAATTTTATAATATATACATGAAATAATAATAATGCATGCTAATAAATGTTAATATCAGCTGTTAATATTCAAATCTCAGAACTTTGAAGAAAACTTGTCCCTTCATGGAGAAGAGTACACACAGAAACATGTTGCGTGTGTACATATGTACAGACTTTGATTATTTTTATTATTCTTTGACTCTGCCATCTGTGAAATCCACTCTAAATGAAGCCTCTGGGAACACTTTGATAAGCTCTTTCAATAAGTTTCTTTCCAGGAGCATTTTTCTGCTTTAATTTGTGAGGAGAATCCTGACCTATAAAAGGCCAGGTGCTGCTTTATAGGAAAACACACAGCTGAGACTCATTGTCCCCCTTGTCGTAATTGCACATCCACAGTTAAACACTATCATTTTAATAAATTGTGAGGTAAAATTGCTTGGTTTAAGTCATATCAACTGGAGAAAAGCCCTATAAACTCATAATGTATTGTAGGCTTTTATTTTTTCATGAATTAGCTGGCAAAACCTAAAATTTATTACATGGTTTTGAAATTTTACAGTATTTTCAACTTGTTTCAACATCTTCTGTTGAAGTTCACATTGATAGACAATGTAAAGCAGCTGGTAGACCAGGGGAAATGAGTTCAAATCATTTTTGTTTCCAAGGGAAGTTTAGAAATCTATGGACTCCCTCGATATTCTGTTTGGAAGTCTTTCATGATAGTTTTGCCTTTCTTATTTCTTCTCACACACATGCCAGATATTTTCTTGCCTATTGTGTGCACTTGGCTGAGTTTCTAGGCACAGTGCCAAGTTAGTGTAACGTGTGCTTATTATTGTCTATACTATTTTGTCTATACTAGTATTGTCTATACTCTGTTTAGGAACTGGGCAATCTATAAATTATTAATGATTATTATTATGTTTTAGAACCTACTTTGTTTTTAGACTTTAGAAACAAAGATCAACATTGAGCCAATATCAATACCAATATCAAAGTTCCCCCAATGCAAGACTGTCAGAGAGGAGAATAATGCGTATTTTAGTTTTAACAGACTAGGATTATTTCTATAAAGAGTAAATCAGAACTAAAAAAATGAAGGGCTAAGTCTATATCATGATTCAGTGATCATAATATCATTGGCACATATTTTCTTAATCATCATCAAGTTGGCTTTTACACAATATCCATTACTAAACAAATTCTTTAAATACATAGGAGCAAAATACCCTCTTTTTCCTTTATCTAGTCAACAAATTTTATGTATCAGAATATATGAACAAATATTCAGTAGGCTGTAATAAAAATTTACTCTGATTTTGAATACATTACAATCATTTTGAATGTAACTATCATTTAACATGATAAGGCAAATAAATATTTTAATGTAAGGAAACCCTTGAACATGTGGCGATAAGTATATGAAGGAAAAAAAGTCTCTGCGAGAATAGAAAAAAATACTGCTAATAGGCTATAGCAATCTACTGTACCTGAGTGAATTTCAAGTCTTTATTCAATAAATTTAGTGTATAATATTTTGAACCTAAAGTTGAACTAAGGAATGATACATACTCAATAAAGAAGAACTCAGAAGTGATAGAATAGAACTCAGATACTTTCAAATAAGAATTTGGAAAATACACAGAGAACCTGGTTAGATTCATGCAGGCCCGATACTGGCAACTTCAGTCTCGCTGAGGCCATGTGAAACCTGCTCAGTTGGTTTGGTGGGCATGTTCTCCTGGCATCCACCACCCACTCCAACACCTACAATCTTTCCTCATGCTCTTTGGCTGGGTTCCCAAATCTCCAAGGGGAGGATTTAGACTCTTTCTGTATAATATACTGTGTGTCTCTGTACTGGCTCCCATCTGTTATCAGAGGAAGTCTTTCTGACGATGACTGGACAAAGGAAAATGCATTGAAAATCTTTTTTCTTTTTTATGTGTATGTCGTGGCTGTTAGCTTGGTGGTCTTGTGGGAATCCTAATAGTGGGAGTAGGTGTATGTCTGACTCTTGCCCACTCTTTGAGCTCATTTACTCCTAATGGGTTGATTGTCAAGCCTTGGTCTGAGGGCATTCGCCTTGTTTTATTGTATCTTGTTCTGTCCTTTTTGACTGTTGTCTCTTGGAGTCCTGTTCTTTTTTGAAGAAGAAACTGAGGAAGAATAGATCTTGGGGGGAAGGGATGGGAAGGCAGGGACAGAAAGGAATGGAGGTCACGGAAACTGAAAAAGAGATTTGCAACATACCATTTCTTAATTATTTTTATATGGAAAGCAAATGTGTTGATTCTCAGTTATTTTCTCTCAGTTATTTTCTTTCCCATGAAAACATAATGAAAAAATATTGTATTCTCTAAAATTGTTTTTCCTTCCACTTAGTAGCATCATACTCACAATGCCCCCTTTCTCTCTCTCTTTTACAAACACACACACACGCACACACACACACACACACACACACACACACACACACACACACTCATTCTTCTCCTGTTCCTGTTCATCTTTGTTTCTTTTTCAGAAGATTGTAAATATTTTAATCCTTAAATTGTATTCAGAATTTGATATATTTTATTAAAAAACTTCAATTTCTTAGGATAAAAATATTCTCTACATTTTCATTATTCTAATATTGATTCAGCTTCAGTGTTAATTTATATGCAAAGCAAATAATTTTCTCAAACTTGTAAAGGATATGCATTATCAGAACATAACACCTGCAGGACAAAAGAGAGGTTAATTTCATTGTTGCTCCGAAGCAAAAGGAGATCATTATGGAGCCTGCAGTAACCAAACTCTGTGAAATAGCTGTATTAGTCATTAACTTTCCAGCACTAAATTTCATATCAAACTCAATTAACTACTACATAGCTTTTAATGACAATATTTTCTCAAATGCAGCTCTTGTTTACTAATAAGATTTCACAAAGCGGCTATCTGTTCCATTGCTTATCAATGTTAGTATTCAAGTCTTGATTTTCTCCAAACAAAATGGGGCAAGGAAAATTGCATTTGCCAAAAGTTCCCCTTGAATTATATTGCAGCATTTCATGTGTGTTAATGTTCTGCTCTGAAGCTAAAGGGAACCATTATGTGGAAAGTCAAAGTCCTCTGTATGGTTCTGGGGGAGGGTTAGCTTGCTATTGATGCACCTTCCCCACAACACTGCTTCTGTGTTGGAATTCATCAGGATCAGAAACATCTAAATTGGAAATGCCCCTTACTATATTTTTATCACAGTGAAAGTCAAAGTCTAGAATGACAAAAAGGCACCAAATTAATGTCATCAGGAAACAATTTACGCAGCTAATTAGCATAACATTCTCATATAAAAAGACAGATGGATGAAGGGATCAGGTCATTCATAGCCTGCAGTAAACTGCTTCAGTCTTTAATCCCTTGCTGTTACCTATCAACTGGTACTCTTTTTATGGATTCAGATCCCTTGTAGGATTTAGATTCTCCCATTAGATTGATTTCCCTTGTCCCTTTAACTTTTATTGATAATATATTGCAGTATTTTCTCACAGAAACCAGAATTTGAATTGCTAGCAGTTGAACAATAGGGATAAATAAGATGTGAACCTTGTTCACACATCATGGTGGCTTCTATGGCACATATGTGCACTCACACACACACAACGGCTGTTGTGTCAGAAACCAGCCCAAACTATAGACAGTCACAGCTGAGTTACTTCCTGCTTGAGGAGGAGTTAAAATTTCAAGCTTTCACACAAACCCAAGATGGCTGATGGCTTAAGATGGCAGCTGCTAGCTGCCAGTGGTCAAACTCTTTACACGGATGTAAGAAACAGAATGAAGATTCCGATGAGTGTTTTTTAAGTCCTAAAACAGATGTATAAGAAAACAATCAGCAAAGATCTACTCCATATCAAACAAAACTCAGAAAAGAAAACAAAAGAAAAAAAGAGAAAAATAAAATCTATATAAAAGTTGTTAAAATTCAGTCTATACAGAGATAAATTATTTCCTCTGGCTACTATATCGGCTTTCTTGAGCTGCTGTAACAAACAGTTCAATCAAACCAACAGTGAATTCTCTCCTAATTCTGTAAACAAGAAGTATGGAATTAGAAAAGGGTAAGGTTGGATCCCTCTAAAATCTCCAAGAGATTTTGTTCGGGATTTAGTGTCTGGCACCAGTCAACGTCCCCCATTTTTTTTTTGGCTTAATCATTCATAAATCCAAAACTACTTTTGCCATCACCAGTCATTTTTATGAGAGCTTCATATACCTCACTCCGTTCATGCTTTTGCTCATGAAGAAAGTGTTAAAAGACCCTTTTTTTCCAAATAAGGTCACATAAATAATGGGTTTAATTTAACACCTCATTATGGACAAAATTCTAAATGTAACAGGCATTTACAAATCTTAATGGTGGTTTATTATTTAAAAGTAAGAAATAAATTATATAACTATATATATTTCCCAATAAGTAGTGTGACAAAGCAAAATAAAACAACATGGTAAGTATTAACGTTCTGATTATGGTATTTAATGGCCTCAAGGAAAAATAAAGGACTTCAGTAGCCAGAACTTCCTTTCAGTTTCAGTATTTGGACTTAATGCTGGAAATAAATGGAAATTTGTGTCCTTTGTTTCTTGTGAGGGGAGAATCAACACCCCATTCTTCAGTCTTGCTCATTTTATCAAAAACTCCTTTTTCAATCATGGAAGGGATTTCTTAACGCTTGTACATGCTGAACTTTTCTCAGTATACTGATATTTTCGGCTCCTCTGTGTCAAATAAGTATGGTACCATCTCTGTCTAGCTGTAAAGTTGGGATTATATGTAAAGCTTTCAGAAATAGAATCACAATAGGATGGTACATATAATTCCATAGTAACTGAAAAAAAATCAACTCATGAGAGGTGAAATGGAATAATAAAACTCTGAACATATATATATCAAATAATAGGATTTTTTTCCATGTCTAGAAATTGCTGTCTGTAACAGGAATGTAGTAAAACACAGGAAGACATTAAAGATGTTTTTCTGGTCTTTCAATGATGAGCAGCAGAAAGTTGAAGGGGAAAAGAGAACAATTGAGCTAAAAGAATATAACCTCTTTAAGAGAAAACTTAAATTTGAAATTTGATCTATGTGCACAGGAAAAGAAAGTAGGGTCCACATGTAGTCACATTTCAAGGGTGATATGAATTATATAGATTTGAAGTTCACTAACTTTAAATATCTCACTGTATGATGAGAGTATCATTAGGTTTACATAACCAGGCCAATAAGATAAACCGTATGGAATTTGTAGTACATAGCTCTTTTATAAAACAATAAAAGTTTTAAGAAACTATTCATATTCATAACATCACACAATAATCTATTAATTTATAGATTAATATAATAGGTTAAAATAAGCTAATTAGAGTTTCTAAATTTTCAGCAATATGAACAAGATTGCCTTTTCACAATAATGGATCCATTCTTTCAGAGCAAATAATTGTGAACATATGGGTTCCCAAATCCATAGTAAGTTTTGCTACAAAGAAGAGAAAGATAGGCCTCTCTGGGTAATGTCTAGCTGTGGGTATCTTTACTTCTTCCTATCTGCTGCAGGAGGAAGCCTCTCTGATGACAACTAAGTAATGTATGAATATCAAAGAATATCATTAGGGGTCATGTTATTGTTACTTTAAATAATGTTTTAGACTAGTAGTATTTGTTTTTATCTTAGGACTTTGGGATATCTAGTCTGTGTTTCTCAGTCACCCAGGCAGTACTGCATATGGTTCAATCTCATGGAGTGGACCTTAAGTCAAATCAGATATTGATTGCTTTCTACAACAAGCTTTGCTCCCAATACTCTAGCAAATTCTGCAGGCAGGGAAGATAGTAGATCAAAGATTTTGTGGCTGGGCTGGGGTTTGAATATGTCATTTTGTTGCCTGTGGAGTTCCTTTCTATACCAAGGACACTGGAACATGATGGTTAATGTTATACGTTGTCACTAGCTCTACTTCTCCAAGTTCAATGAGCTTTGTGGGTGTTATTTTCAGAAATGCAGTCTTGCTGTCAGTTTTTGGAGAACAATCTATTGTCTTGGCAACCTCAGTTGTTTGCTCACTTCTATGGGATTCTTTTGGCCAACAAATCAATTGGAAATAACCCAGTGTTAGTAATTGAGCTTTGTTTGGTGACAAGAGTGACCATTTGTGGCTCCATGCCCTTCAATATTTGAAGTCTTCATTAGGATTTTTTCTTTTATTTTAAGAAGTTTCTGCTGCATTAGGATCCTCTATTGCTCCCATCAAATGTCCCTCAATCTAGCTGTCTATGTCCACATTCTTACCCTCAATCCCATTTCTCCTCCCCTCCCCATCTGATTCTTCTGTTCCCCAACCCCTCCTCTGATCCCAGTCTACTCATAAAATATATTCTATTTTTCTTTCCCAAGAAGATCTATGTATTCTCCCCTACTAATCTCTCTTGATCTACAGACATGTGGTCTTTTATTTAATGTATAGTGTATAAGTATAAGCAAATACATAACATATTTATATTTCTCTGTCTGGGTTACCTCACGCAGGGTAATTATTTTTTTTCTGGTTCCATCTATTTGCCTGCAAATTTCATGATGTCAATTGTTTTAATAGCTGAGAAATACTCCATTGTATGAATATACCACATTTTCTTTATCCAGTCTTCTGTTGAGGTAAATTGTAGATTATTTTTGGTTATTATAAATAGAGCAGCAATGAACATATTAGAACAAATGTCCTGGTGGTAGAATGAAGCATCTTTTGAATATATTACCAAGAGAGAGCACTTAGAACAAGGAGCTCTAAATGGGATGTCTCCATAAAATGCCTCCCTTCAGAACTAAGGGAATATCATGGAAGAGGAGGAGGAAGAAGTGTGAGAGCCAGCAGAGAGAAAAGACTCCAGAAAACGAAGGCCCTCTAAATCCATTGAACACAGCTCATGTGAACAAAGTAACAGGGACTGAAGTGCAAGCACAGGGACAACACAAGTCTACATCAGGTCCTCTGCATTTATATTATAGCTTCCAGTTTAGTACTTTTATGGGATTCCTGAGCAGGTGAACAAGTGGATCTCTGATTCTTGTGCCTTCCCTTGGGGCTTCATTCCTTTTGTTGGTTTGTCTTGTGCAACTGCGATGTGATGGTTTTTGTTTTGTCTTTTCTTTTCTTTTCTTTTCTTATATTTTGCTGTAAAAATTAGGGAAAATTTTAAAGAATAAAGGGGAAATATAGACCCCTTATAGTAATGGTTGACACCTAATATAGGAATATTTTGTTTATTATCTAACAAATAAAGCATTCCTGAAGATCAGAGCGCAAGGCTAGCCATACAGGCCAGGCAGTGGTGGCACAAACCTTGAATCTAATTAGTGACACTAGTTAGTGTAGAGGCCGGGTAGTGGTAGTGCAGGCATTTAATATGAGACTAGAGAAGAATGTAAGGCAGAATGAGACAGGAACACCCACTTTTCAGTATGAAGATCTCATAGATGTGAGAGTTCTCTAGAGGTTTAGCTGCTTTGCTTTTCTGACCTTCAGGTTGAACCGCAATATCTTTCTCTGGGTTTTTATTATTCATGCTATACCTACAAATCTAAACTTTTATCACTGAAAAAAAAAAGGCATTTACAAATGAACAAGGGCATTAAACTCTAACATATCTTGCATGAATTCACAGATATATACAGACTATTTCATAAAAGAGATAAAGTATATGCATGCTTCTTATAAACATATAGTATATTACCAGAATAGACTATATAGTCGACCATAGAGCATGTCTTGACGAATGCAAGAAACTGAAGTCCTGGAATATGTATCAGTATTTATATTGGGAAACAAAATCAAATGAATAAATCAAGAATAAGAACATTTAAAATAGTGTTTCTGTGTCTATTTTTTTATTGAGGTTTTTATTTGGCTGTTTTTCTTCTATTTCTTTGTTCTATTCTGGTTTGTTGGTTTTTATTTTAGATAACGTTAATATGATTATTTTTCCCTTTTTATATTTTAAATTATTTTTATTAAAACAACCTCTTTTACATTTACACACCTATGCCAGTTTACACTCCCTCCCCTACTCCCATTTCCCCTTTCTCCCCCCCAACGCACCCCCCATAGACTCCTCAGAGAGGATAAGGCTTCCCATGGGGCATCAACAAAGTCTGACACATCATTTAGAGGCAGGACCAAGGCTTTTCCCACTATGTTTAGACTGAGAAAGGTATCCCTCCAAAAAGTATGGGATCCAAAAAGCCAGTTCAATCACTAGGGATAAATCATGGTCTCACTACCAGTGGCCCCACAGACTGCCCCAGGCACACAATTATCACCCACATTAAGAGGGCCTAGTTTGGACCTATGAAGATTTCCCAGGTGTCAGTCTGTAGTCAGTGAGCTAGCTCTGGTCAACTGCTTCTGCATGTGTCCCGCTCATGGGTTTTGACCCCTTAGCTTATATCAGAGTTTGGCAATGTTCCTTCTTTTTTCTATTGTGTGGAAAAAAATTGAGGAGCATTAGTTCTTTGAAATTCTGGAAGAATTGTGCACTTAAATCATCTGGACCTGAACTTTTTTTGTTTGGGAGATTTTTGATGACTTCTGTTCCTTAGGGGTTATAGATCTATTTAAATTGTTTGTTTGGTCTTGATTTAACTTTGGTATATGGTACCTCTCCAGAAAATTGTTCATTTCTTTCAGATTTTCCAATTTTGTGAAGTACAGGTTTTCAAAGTATGACCTAATGATTCTTTGAATTTCCTCAGTGTCTCTTGTTCTATCCCCCTTTTCATTCTGATTTTGTTAGTTGGCATATTCTCTCTCTTCCTTTTGGTTAGTTTGGATAAAGGTTTTTCTATCTTGTTGATTTTCTCAAACAACCAGCTCCTTGTTTCATTGATTCTTTATATTGTTTTCTTTGTTTCTATTTTACTGATTTCAGGCCTCAATTTGATTATTTCCTGTCATCTACTCCTCTTCAGTGAGTCTGCTTTTTTCTGTTCTCAAGCTTTCAAGCATACTGTTAAGTCGCTAGTGTGAGATTTCTCCATTTTCTTTATGTAGGCACTTAGTGGTATGAACTTAACTCTTAGCACTGCTTTCATAGTGTCCCATAGGTATGAATTTCCAATGAATTTTAGGAAGTCTTTAATTTCTTTATTTCTGCCTTGACCCAGGGATGATTCAGTTGAGCATCGTTCAATTTCCATGAGTTTATAGATTTTTTGTCTTTAGTGTTGTTGTTGAATTCTAACTTTAAACCATAGTGATCTGATAACATACAGAGCATTACTTTAATTTTTTGTATCTATTGAGGTTTGCTTTATTACCAAGTACGTGATCAGTTTTAGAGAAGGTTCCATGAGGTGCTGAGAAGTAGGTATATTTTTTTGAATTTGGGTGAAATGTTCTATAGAGGACTGTTAATTCCATTGGAGTCATGACACCTGTTAGTTCTCTTATTTCTCTGTTAAGTTCCTGTCTAAAGATCTGTCCATTGGTGTGAGTGGAATGTTAAAGTCTCCTGTGATGAGAGTGTGGGGTTTGATGTAAGATTTAAGCTTTAGTATTGTTTCTTTTATAAATGTGGTTACCTTGTATTGGGGGCATATATGTTCAGGATTGAGACTTCATCTTGATGGATTTTTCCTGTTATGAGTATAAAGTGTCTTTCTCCATCTCTTCTGATGATTTTAGTGTTGTCGGAGACAACTTAACAAAAATACCTCTCGCCAGAGTAGGAACATTGGAATTTAGAAATATTAGTAAAGAATATGAAGACATGAAAATAATAAGACAGGAGAACATAAAATGGTATCGGGAAGAAGTTTCAGTGAATACTGTAATCCTCCCATTTAATTTTCAACTGCTTAAAATACCCCTGACCTCAAAAGATAGGAGTAAGTTAAAAAAAAAAAAACTGCATTAACATGGTACAAGGAAATGAACATACTAATTGAAGGTCGCAGGCTACATCCATAGTTAAACATTCTGTTGCTAGAACAAAACAAGTCACACTCATATACTAGACCAAAACATTCTGTAGGCAATACATTCCCTGGGTGAAATCTAATGTTATCTCCTTAAAGAAAATAGGACCTTAGTTAGATCCTAGATTTTTGTATGAGATAGAAATATATCTACTTCGCTGTTCCTAAAATACAAGGTCTGGCTATTAGCCACACCTGTTGACAATAACCTTGAGAGAGCAGAACTCCCTGATTTAAATCTAGGTGGGACCATTGTCTGAAGTAGAAACACAATAGCCTTGAAGGAACAGGGGTAAGTTCCAACTCTCTGTCCTTTTGTCAACATGGAAACAGGCTCACATTTTTGGGACTCCACATAGTTTGAAGTCTATTTTGTTAAATAACAGGGCAGCTCCAACAGCTTGTTTCTTAGGTCCATTTAATAGGAAAATCTTTCCCCAGCCTTTTACTCTGAGGTAATATGTCTTCTTTGAGGTTGGGGTGTGTATCCTGTATACAGCAGAAGAATGGATTCTGTTTCCATATCTGTTTTGTTAACCTGTGTCTTTTATAGGTGAATTGAGTCCATTGATATTAAGAGCTATTAATGATCAATTATTGTAAATTCCTGTTAGTTCTTGTAGTAGTGTTAATGAGTTGAAGAATAGATACAAGTTATGATAAAAGATAAAGTAGATATAAATATTGGAACTGCCATTCTTGCTTCATACCTGTTTTGTTATATACAATTTTACTATGTTAAAGTTTAAACCTTCCTTTTTATTTAAACAGCAAAGGAGAAATGGTGTGGGAGGTCCTTTTCAATATGTGCTGCTTTTATTGGATAATGAATAAAGAAGTTGTTTGAGCCTGTGCAGGGCAGAATAGAGCTAGGCAGGGAAGGCTAAACTGAATTCTGAGAGAAAGAAGGCAGAGCCAGGAAGAAGCCATGTAGCCTTGACAGAGACAGATGCCAGATAGAACCTTGCCTGTAAGCCACAGCAACATGGCGATACACAGATTAATGGAAATGAGTTTAGGATGTAATAGCTAGCTGATAAAAAGCTAGAGTTAATAGGCCAAGCAGTGATTTAAATTAATACAGTCTCTGTGTGGTTATTTTGGGGCTGAGCAGCCAGAAACAAACAAGTGACGTTCTACATTTGTGTATCTCCCATCTTTGTGGTTTGTTTGTGTTAGGTGTGAAGTTATCTGCTGCGTCTGTGTGTGTGTGTGTGTGTGTGTGTGTGTGTGTGTATGTGTGTGTGTGTGTTTGGGGTGCAGCTAACTTCCTTGGGTTGGAGTTTTCCTTCTAGTACTTTCTGTAGGGCTGAATTCATGGATAGGTATTGTTTAAATCTGGTTTTGTCATAGAATACCTTGTTTTCTTCATCAGTGGTGATTGAAAGCTTTGCTGGATATAGTATTTTGGGCTTGAATCTTTGGTCCCTTAGTGTCTTCAGTACATCTGTCCAGGACCTTCTGGCTTTGAGAGTTTCCACTGAGAAGCCGGGTATAATTTTGCAAGGTCTGCCTTTATACGTTACTTGGTCCTTTTCCTTTGCAGCTCTTAATATTCTTTCTTTATTCTCTGTGTTTACTGTTTGATTATTATATGGAGAAGGGACACTTTTTAGTCCAGTCTGTTTGGTGTTCTGTAAGCTTCTTGTACCTTCATAGGCATATCCTACTTTAGGTTGGGAAAGTTTTCTTCATTGATTTTTGTTGAATACATTTTCTTTGTCTTTGAGCTGGAGTTCCTCTCCTTCTTCTATCCCTATTATTCTTAGGTTTGTTTTTTTCATGACACCAGATTTCCTGGATGTTTTGTGTTAAGGATTTTTCAATTTAACATTTTTTTTGACCTAAGAATCTATTTCCTCTGCCATATCTTCAATTCCTGAGTTTCTCCTTTCCACCTCTTGCAATCTGTTGGTTATACTTGCATCTGTAGTTCCTGTTCATTTACACAAATTTTCCATTTCAGAATTCCTTTGGTTCGTGGTTTCTTTATTGTTTCTATTTCAATTTTAAAGTTTTGAACTGTTTGAACTCTTTGCTTCACTTATTTGATTATTTTTTCCAGGTTTTCTTGAATTTCTTTAAGAGATTTATTGATGTTTTCCATTTTTTTTGTTTGTATTTTCCTCCATTTCTTTAAGGGAATTTTTCATTTCCTCCGTAAGAGTTCTCTATTACTTTTATAAAGTTTTATTTAAGAACATTTTCTTCTGCTTCTTCTAGATTAGGATGTTCAGGTCTTCCTTTTGTAGGACCACTAGGTACAGGTGTTGCCATATTGCTCTTTACGGTGTTGAATATATTTTTACATTGGTACCTACCCATTTCTCCCTCCAAGGGGTGCAGGTGAGGCCTATGCTTCAGGGTGTCTCTCTTTCTCCAGCTGGTGCAGATGGGGCCTGTGACTTAGATGATCACTCTTCCTTCTGGTGTAGGTGGGACCGTGCTTCTGGTAGTTGCTAATGCAGTTCTGGGGGGTCCTCTCCAGGTGCAGTCAGAGCCAAGTCTCTGGCAATCAGAGGTGCAATGGGGAAATGAATGTAGTGTTACAGGGTCTCTGGGATTTGGTGATTGGGGTGGGACAAGGAATGTGCCTCTGGGGCTAGGTCAAGAGAGCTGGGCCCTCCAGCTGGGTAAACACTCACCTCTCTGGGGCAGTCCAGGCCAAGACTCCTGTTGTTTTATGTATGGGGAGGCTGCTACTACAACTCTGGGGCTTTATTGGATGGGGTAAAGTATGAGAAGTACCTCAGGGGGCTAGGGTTTAAAGAGCAGGGCCCTCCCCAAGGAGACAGTGATACTCACCTCTCCAGGAGCAGTAAGGGTCAAGGCTCCAGTGGTGTCAGATGCAGTGGGGATTAGTTGCAGGTTTGAGGAGCTGGTTATTATTTTTAAGATGTCTGTTTTCTTCATAATAAGAGAGAAAAAGAAAGTATGGATTGGATAGATTGGGAAATTGGGAAGATCTAGGAGATATTTGCAGAAGGAAAAATCATAATCAGAATATATTTAAAGTATCTTTTTTTACCAAAAAGTATTCAAATACATGGAAATTAAATAAAATGTGTAAACAGAGACTGCTTGTTCAATTCCTAGCCACCCAGACTCAAATAATCATACAGAAACTATATTAAGGACAACACTGTTTGTTTGGTCAGTAGCTTAGGCGTATCTCTAGTTCTCACATCTTAAATTAACCCATTTTTATTATTTTGTGTGTCAGTATGAGCTGTGGCCTATTGGTAAGGTTCTGGTGTCGTTCTCCTTTGTCAGCTACATGGTATATCTCCTACTACACCATCTTTCTCTGTACATTGTCTAGTTTTCCTCCTAGCTCTATTCTAAACTGCTATAGGCCAAAGCAGCTTCTTTTTTAACTAATGGTAATAAGTCATATTCACAGAATACAGAGGAGAATCTCACATCAAACATGTTAATAAATGAACAGTGGGTCAATGACAACATTACAAAGGTAGTAGGCTTCTGAACTAGAGTAGTAATCTTGGAGATAGTAAAATTCATCCAAAATTAATATGACAGATAGGAACAGTATTAAAGGATTTTTTTTTCTTGGCAGTTAAGTGCCTAAATTAAGAAAATAGAGAAATCTTCAATAAGTAACAATAGTGTTCAAGTTATTAGTAAAATATGGACCAAATTAATAGAATTACTTGAAGAAAAAATGATGTGAATGATAAAACCAGACACCCACTGATATGATGCAAAAGTAATGGTCTGTACTCCAGCTCCAGGATATCTGACACCTTAGACCTCTGTGGGAAGTTGAACTCATGAGCAAATAGCCCCCCCCCCACAAACACAATTTTAATATTGAATTTTAAAAATGCTTCTGTATATCCTACAATCAAAGTATGTGGGTATCTCCAGCATTAGAATTTTCCTATGAAGTTATGGTAGAAAATCAAGAGCATAGATTATATTCTGCATTGTTTTTATGTGTCTGTGAGGCCTCATTGACTAGTAACTCAGGGAGGCATTATCTGTCTGAAAATGAGATGGTCACCCATGCCATGCACATCTATTCAAATTCACATATCACACACACACACACACACACACACACACACACACACACACACATACACACATATATACATCTCTATCTGTTTCTACAACTACATATATATATACATAGTTTCATATGTATACATGAGTTTCTAGTCACTTAAAAATTAGTTAGTTCATAAGGCTTTAATTACACCTTTAGTTTTGTTTGACTTGCTCCCTACTTCTTCCTTTCACCATTTCACCACCCTCTTGCCCCTGTGTTCATTTCAACTTTTAGCTCCCAGTTCTCTCTAAGTCAAAAGTATTCCAATTTCCCTTATCCTATTTTTATTTGAATTACTAGATCATAAACTTTCACATATCTTTACAATGCACACATAATTTCCTTATCTTTTCCTGTGCCATAGTTTGCTTAATTAACCCTATTAGTCCATCATTTGCTTAATTCTTTCCATATTCAATATTTCTCCTCTCTACATTTGTTTTACCTCATTCTATTATTCAATCCTTCTTTAGTGCACACACCAACTGCTGCTTTCTATTTCTGTCTTTCCATGTGTGTTTAAGATCAAAAACACAAGTCAAAATTTTTGAAGCTAGGGTCAGTATATGAGAGATAACATATGTTTGTCTTTTTCACTTTGAGTAACCTCACTCTGCTTAAACTCTTCCATTTCTTTTCATCTATCTAGAAATATCATAATTTTATTGTTCTTTACACGATGACTAACACTCCACTGAGCATATGTAGGACATATTGAAAGTTAATTCATATGGTAATAGACAACTAGATTGAACAAATTTCCTAGTTATGTGTCTATCATCTTTTTTCAATTTTAATTATTTAAATTTTATTATTTTACAAGATAATATTTCTCCAGTGTTCTCTCTTTTGGCATTTTTGTTTACTTTTCCTTCCTTGTTTCCTCTTAGATTTTTAGTTTAAGATTTTTTTTTTACTTTTTCTTTTTTTTTCCATACATTGTTTCGTTTTATTTTTTCCATTCAAAAACATAATTAAAGAAATAACATTTTTACCTTTCTTCCCCTTCTCCCGGTCCCCTCCCACTACCTCCCCACCCCTCCTCCCTCCCCCTTCTTCCTTGAAAGAGGGCATGGTGCCCTGCCCTGTTGGAAGTCCAAGGCCCACCCCCATCCCTACCGGCCTAGGAAGGAGTGCATTCAAAAAGACTCGGTTCTCAAAAAGATAATACATGCAGAAGAGATAGGTCCTGGTGTCATTGTTGATGGGTTCTCCATCTGCCAACTTTCGCCGCCACATTCAGAGAGTCTGGTTTGATCATAGGCTCATTCAGTCCCAGTCCAGGTGGATTGGTGTGCTCCCATTAGTTCAGGCACACTGTCTCAGTAGGTGGACCAGCCCCTCACGGTCCTAACTTCCTAACTCATCTTCTCCCACCTTCTGCTCTTCAACTGCACCTTGGGGACTCAATCCATTGCTCTGATGTGAATGTGGGTCTCTGTCTCTATCTCCATCCATCGGATGAAATTTCTATAATGGTAATCAAGATAATCATCAATGTGACTATGGTACAAGGCTAGTTCTGGCAC
>PVIU01017069.1:0-42967 GCA_004026605.1 Ondatra zibethicus
TGTTAGCAACATGTATGTGCTGATTTCTCTCTGACACCTGCTTTTGGTTCTTCTTTTTACCTGATACCTAGAAGTGGGATTGCTGGATATGTGTTGCTTTTACTCTTCATTTTCTTGACTCTTCATGCTATTTCATAAGTGGTAGCATCATTTAGAGCCTGACCTTGAAAAGTGTGCAGGGTACCACGCTTTGCATGAATTCTATTTAAACTCTGTTGTCTGCTGTTTGTAGGTGATGGAATATTGATAGGAAGCCTGGTCACAGGGAGATTGTCTAGGCATGTGGATACCCTTTCCATTTGGGAGTGTTGTAAGAATTTAAGGGAAAAGGAAGAATTTAGAGAGTTTGGAGTTAGAATTGATTTGGCTTGTGTGTGGATTGGGACAAATACTGTGGTGGTAACAGAGGAAACAGAGACTGTTCTTAGATTGTGCTGTTTAAAGTTTCTGAAGGGACCCCAGCATGTTTCCTCTCATGCCTCATTGGTCAGGCCGGTTTATCATCAAAAGGAAATAGTTAACTTGTTTAGGACAAACATGTTTCGCCTTCCTACAGCTGGGAAAAGGGGCTTACTTTATCAAGCATGTTGTTGCTTATCTGATTCTTTGAGGAAATGACATATAATTAATTTTATGAACTTTAGAAAAGTATTGTGATTTTTTTGGAGTGGGGTAGTATTTAAAGTAGTTTAGTTACCTTTTAGGGCTGTTGTGAAGATTATTTAAAAGTGTTTTACATTATCAAGGAATGATCAGTTAGCATCATTTTTACTTGACTCTTATTACTTCAACCATAATGTCTCTCTGTGTGTGTGGTGTGATGTGTGTGTGAGGGAGAGATCTTATTTCTTTGAATAATGATAACCATTGTTTGTCTTAACAAAAACAAAATCTGTCTCTTTTTTTCTAAAAATTTATTTATTTTTATTTTGTGTGTATGGGTGCTTTGCCTGCATGTATATCTGTGTATTATATATGTGCCTGGTTCCCACAAAGGTCAGAAGAGGGTGTCTGGTCTGCTGAAGTTGGAGTTACACATGATTGTTAGCTACAGTGGATGCTGAGGCCTCCCCTCTGCAAGAGCAGCAAGTGCTCTTGAAGGTTGAACAAATCCTTGGGGTTACACTCGACCCTTTCCTCACTTCTTTTATCTTCCTTCCTACCATATTGTTTTAAACTCAGTCATGTGGACTAGATGAAACAATAGTCTTGTAATTGACACTTTTCTCTTGTCATGTTCGTTGGTAAAACTTAATTTTCAGCCGGGCAGTGGGGGTGCGTGCCTTTAATCCCAGCACTCAGGAGGCAGAGGCAGGTGGATCTCTGAGTTTAAGACCAGCTTGGTCTATAAGATCGAGTTCCAGGACAGGCTCCAAAGCCTCAGAAACCAAACCAACAAAACAACAACAACAACAAAACAAAAAAAAGGAAAAAGAAAATTGAAGATACAGCAATGGGCAACATTTGACATAGATTCTACTTGTCTGTGATTTTCTTTCATAAAGTCTTCCAAATTATCCTCAGTGACATGTGACTCCTTGTCTGCTCAGGTATCTATTAGAGTCCTTTTTAAAAGTTGTCCCTTAGCGCATAAATACTTATGACCTGAAGGTTTGCTTCTGAAGTCTGCTGTGGCTCTTGATACTTTTAATCTCTATAATGATTAATGGTTTATCTATTTCTTTGCCAGTGTCCAGTTTGGAATGTAGTATGATTTAGTTATTGGCATCTACTCTTACTTAATCTATCCTTAATGGTACATGAAAGTTTTGGGGTGACATACTTTGAGGAAGAACTGTGTAACTCATCTTTATTTGTGACTGCTAGCTTCTAGTAGAGAAATGTTAGGGGATCAACTTTCAGTTTTCACTTATATAAACTGAGTGGCTATGACTAATATACTACTCATTTGTCTTAAGTCATGAACTTGGATAATCTCCTACCTTTTTATAAGAGTCTAGGGTAATTACATTAATGTGATTATTTAAAAGCCTGGAATTTTATTCAACTTGTAGTGCTACAGACATTAAAAGACATTTTATTAAGTGCTGGTTAA
Organism: Ondatra zibethicus; assembly: GCA_004026605.1. Classification (NCBI taxonomy): domain Eukaryota; kingdom Metazoa; phylum Chordata; class Mammalia; order Rodentia; family Cricetidae; genus Ondatra; species Ondatra zibethicus. The sequence continues at coordinate 2,057 of PVIU01017069.1, forward strand.
GGGGCTGCAGAGATGGCTCCACAGTTAAGAGCACTTACTGCTCTTTCAGAGTGCATAGGGTTAGTTCCCTGCACCCATGTCAGGCAGCCCACAGCTGCCTATAACTCCATTTCCAGGGATGTCCTCTGGCTTCCTCAGGAACATATAAGCACCTGTTGCCCATAAACTTACCCAGGAACACACATGCACATAAAAATAAAGGAGTATTATACTTCTGTTACTTATGAAAAGTGCTAGTTAATATGAATTTAGTAGTTACAAGCTCACTATTGAGCATCTATAAAGTTACATTTTGCTTTTGAGTTTGAGAGTATGAGAAACAATGCTAGCCTTTTTAAGTTCTAGAACACTACTATAAAACTAAATTAAGACTCTCTCCTCTCTTGGTTTCATCTTTAATATTGTGATTGTCGTGCAACTGTAGCTTTATTAAATCATGCACTCAGAACAAATTGGCATTTTACTCACGACTGCTAGTGATCTCAGGGTTCAGTGTCTCAACTCTTTTAACTATTTATTTATTAATATTTTTACTTATTTATAATATCAGTTATGCAGGTCACAGTGATTAATTTCTTGAGTTTTGTAAAAAGCATATACATGTGCTTTACAATAGGGTCAACTTTAAGATCCTACATAAACCGGAACTAGAACCCAGATCTGTTAACTTTGGTGCTTAGATTGTTACCATGCTCTGTTTATTTGAGATGGGATCTTGCTGGGTTTTCTAGGTTGTCCTTAGACACTGGGGTTCAGATAATCCCTTTGCCTGTATATCCTGAGTGGTTGGAACTATAGACAGTGGCTGCTGCAATTTAGTTATTTATTATTTTTTGAAACAGGGCCTCTCTGTGGAGTCCAGGCTGGCCTTGAAGTGGTGATTCTTTTACCTTAGTTTGCTGAATGTGCTGAGATTGCAAGCATGCACTACCATGTCTATGTGTTCCTGTGGGCATAATAGGATGCATCTTAAAATCGTGTATAAACATGCAAATAAGTTGGTTCTTTCAGTTTCACAATATGAATATATGTGTTTATGTACTTATAAAATTATCTGGTAGCTTTGTAGTATATTGTAAGTTTAGCTTTACATTTTAAGTCTTTCATAGTTGATTTTCAGATAGGTAACTGGTGGTTATAATAGATTCATCATCTATCTTGAATATTAAGAGTCTAAAAACTAGGATTAATTTTCTTCATGTTGTAAGTTTGTAAAGGAACAAAAGATATTAAGGCTGTCCTAGGATGTCTAATTTATAATGTGACAGTATGAAAATGGACTCTGCTCAGGAGATAGCAGGTAGGAAATCTGCATCCAGTCTGCCTTCCAGTTCTGGATGAGTAACAGCAGTGTTTACTTAAATGCCAATTCCAAAACTAGTATGCTTAGAGCTAGTCTTTCCTAGTCATAACAAATAACTATCATAACAAAATTTGCAATTAAAGAGCCAAGATTTTTGGGTAAGTGGGCTTCAGAGTGAGGGTCTACAAGCCACAAAAGCTTTCACTTTTGTATTTGTTAAAAGATGCCATTGTAAAGAATAATTTGCAAGGTCTTAATTTGTAATTTAGAAAATTTAGTTTTAATTTATTATCTTTTTTTGTGTTTTGAGACAGGGTTTCTCTGTGTAGCCTTGGCTGTCCTGGAACTCACTCTGTAGACCAGATTGACCGCAGACTCTTCCTGTCTCTGCCTTCCAAGTGCTGGAATTAAAGACATGGGCTACTGTCACCTGGTTTATGTGCCTGGTTTATTCTTTTATAACAAGGATGTGTTGAGAATATTATATTGTGTCATATTTGAAATAAATAACTGCCTTTTTAAGAAAAGGTTTTTTAGTATACACTCTAGATGCTATGTCTACTAAATAGTACATCATGGTACTTTTCAACATCTAATATATTGAAAAGTTAGGAAACATCTTTCATACTCAGTATTGTTAATTCCCACTTCTTAGGTTGAGCAGTGAGTGGCCTTGATTATGGTTGTTATTTTGACTGAACAAAATGTTAAAGCTTTGGGTAATTTTTTAAAATAAGTGTTTGACTATTTTTGCTAGTATGACTGATATAGGAACCGTTTACCAAACATGCAACATTGGTTGAATTAGAATTCTTCCTATAGGGATCCTTTGTGTCAGGTGACACTGGGCATTCTAACTTATCTTCATTCCTACTCTTTAGATAGCTCTTGGGTTGTAGCATATGCCCAACTTTCAGACGCAAAGTCTGCTTTTTAAGATCAGTAGTCTTTACCTTCATTTCCTTTACAGGCAAGTTTGCAGTTTTGTTTTTATTTAGTAAAATAATTGCGATTGGACCCAGAGCTCTACACAGGTATTTTTCCTACTGTGCTGTATCCGTAGCCTTAGATTGCACTTCAAGTCTAGTTAACTCTTTCCTGTCTTATTTACTCCTATTGATCTTTAAATCCCTTTTCTAGCCATTTTCTTGTGAATTCTGGTAATAGTGGAGTGGCTAAAAAATACAGTTTTTTTTAAGAAAATTAATTATAATTGTCATTCCCAAGGATATACTGAATTTCATAATTGTTCCATACAACTCATAACTGTCTTTGCTTAATGTATTTGCTAAACAACAGTTTTTGGTTAAAGTAATGTAGTGTGACTATTTATGCTAGTAACATATGGAAGGAAGCTCTGTGTTGCTGGGTTGAGCTTTATAGAGTCAGTCTCTCTCTCATATCTCTTACTACCTTTTCTTAATTCTGTTTTAGCCCATTTCTTCTAATTCATTTTATGTGGCATTGGTAAACCCTGTGTTGACTTTTAAAGGATTACAGAATATATTTTCACAAAATCTTCTCTCTACGTACTTCCCAATAATATGTTTTTAGTATAATCTTGGTATAGTTGGGTTTTTAAATGACCTCTCAAATGCCCATGTATTAAAGTTTTGGTCCTCAGCCTGTGATGTTATTGGTAGGTGGTAGAACCTTTGGGAGGTGAGATTGGTGAAAGGAAGTCAGGTCTTTGGAGAATGCTCTTTAAGGGGACTAAGATTCACTGGTTTCTTATTCCTTTTGCTTGCTGATCACCATGTGGTTGTCATCATTGTCCTGCCTTGTATTCCCTGCCAGGATGTGCCAACTCAACATAGGCCCATAAGCAGTTGGGCACGTAGACTCTAGACTGAAACCCCTGAAATGCTGAGCCAAAACAAACCTCTCTCCTAACAGTGATTGTCTCAGTTATTTTGTTACACAATGAGAAGAAGCTGACTTTGACTGTACAGCTTGAAGTGACTATATTGCTGTGGAATATTAGTTGAAGATGTGTTAGATTCACTTATGCTGTGGAATATTTGTTTAATGATGCAAAGATGTGTTGCATTTTGTTGTGTTGTATTTGCTTAATTCTGTGGAGCTGTGTTACTTCGCCTGCCTGAAACACCTGATTGGTCTAATAAATAGCTGGACAGCCAATAACTAGGCAGGAGAGGAATAGGTAGGGCTGCCAGGCAGAAAGAATAAATAGGAGGAGAACTCTAGGCTTAAAAAAAGTGAGCAAGAAGTCAGAAGAGGAGACGGAATGGAGGAAGCCAGGTGCCAGCTGCTCAGCCAGCCATAGAGTAAGAAGGAAAGAAAGATACATAGAATAAAATAAGGTAAAAGCCCAGAGGCAAAATGTAGTTAAAGAGAAATGGGATAATTTAAATTAGAAAAGCTGGCTAGAAATAAGCCAAGCTAAGGCTGGAAATCTCCATGCATTTATTTGGGAGCTGGGTGACGGGAAAGTAAAAAAACAAAAACAAATACAAAAAAAAAAAAAAAAAACCAAACCCAAAAACCAACTACACTACATAACTTGATAATTCAAATAGGGCTTTCTAACCTTCTTGGATCTGTGCTTAGTATTTATCACAATTTTGGAAAAGCTTGACTTACTTTTTTAGGTACTTATTTTCTCTTTTTCTCTTTGGCATTCTTCCCATTTTTTCCTTTTCTCTTTGGCATTCTTCCTAAGTGTTTGCTAGAATATTTAATATTGAGTCATAACTGTGGGTCAAAAACATTTTTCCCTTTTGATATTGCTTTCTTCCTTTTGCTTTAGGTTGGATGATTTCTACCATAATATCTCAAGTTCACTATAATCTTGTAGAAGAAATACTCCATTTTTAAAATCATGGTTTTCTTTCTTTAATTTTAGTATAATTATTTGACTTGGGGTTCCTATGTTTGCTAAAATACCATCTGCTCATCATGTTGTATATGGAGTCTAACATTGGAATTTTTCTCTTGATCTGTTAACATTTGCATATTGTGTGATAGTGCTAACATTTGGGTCATCTTTGTGTTTGGTTTTCCTGTTTGCTTTGTATGTTGAAAACGGCTTATTTTCATACTTTCGTTTTATGTCTCCCATACTTTCTGATTGAATGATAAATACAGTTGCGAAAGTTACCATTGTGTAGAAATGGATTCTCTGATAGGTTGAGTCAGTTTGTCATGAGTTGAACTCATGTGACTTTACTGGTACTGTTACTACTTATGCTACACTACTCATCTGTGTGAGTTGCTGTGTTTTAATGCTTTATGTGGCCAAGAGCATGTTTCTGCTATGCCAGCGATGTTGCATTACAACAGGGTGACTGTGTCATGGGAGTGGAGGAATTTTTGATTTTCCTAATTGACCTTCAGGCTTATGTAGGGCTTTTCCATTCCCCTAGTTATACCATGTGAGTCTTCAAAGTATAATTGAGGGTCAGGAATATTGATGAGCTCTTATGTAATTTTCTAAAGATGCCTGTAATTGATCTTCTTAATTCCCTTGATATTATATGTTTTCTTGTTAAATTCCTTTTACTTTACCTTATTTGCTATTTTTTCACTCATTCATTAATGATACTAATTTTTAAACACTGCATACCATATTGAGCTACACTGATAATCTGCTATTTTAAATTGTCAATATTAGTTTTTTACAATTTACTCTGCTGTGTAATTTATAGTTGTATTCCCAACACTGGGCATATAAATTTTAAAAAGACTTTTAAGAGAGTACTGATTCAATTTGTGTATGTAAATTTGACTTCTGCATTATCACAACATTGACATTATTTATAAGAATTGTGTGTACGTAAAAATGTTCACTCAGTGAAGAGATGTCCTTTTTGTATATATGTATGAAAGATGAAACTTCTTGAGGTCTTGGCTTTGGGCTACTACTGTGGTGAGCCATCATTATTTTTAAATGAGTTTCATCAAAAAACTGAGTCTGTTCATTGTAATATTTCCTATGACTATAGTTAGGAGGCTGGCTGCATACAGCTCTCAGTCATAATGCTATATACTCTTTATATATTTTGGTTTCTGACTGTTTGAATAGATGTAGACACTTTGCTTATAACATCACATTTGGACAACTACTGTAGTATACTTATTGCGTATGCTTGCAGAAATATATATTTTCTAAAGTAGCCTATTGGCTTTTTTTTTGATACAGGGGTTTCCTTCTTTAGTATAGGCTGGCCTTTAATTCCTTAACCTCTCAAGTATTAAGACTATGGGTGTGTTCCATAGCAGGGCCTCTGTTGTGTTATAAATCCATGTCTTGAAAATCATTTAAAAAATATGTTTTTCCTAGAATTAAACTTTTGAGGTTTTAATCTTCCAGTATTTTAGAGTAGGGGTTTGATCTTTTGGTTTTCAGCATTTTAAAACAGAAGGGGACTCCTGGGAGGAAGAAGAGGATTATCAGGAGAGGGATTGGGGGCCCGAGGAAAGAGTATTATTTGTATATATGAAAATGCCATAGTGAAAGTCATTGCTTTATATGCTAAATAAAAACTAAGTAAATATGATTAGATTTCAACATTTGTGACTGTGGTGTTTGGGGTTACATCTTTTGGTGTTATAATTGTAATGCAACAATTCCCTGCCTATTTATCAGAAATGGATGTCTACTTCGGTGTTCTGTTCTCTGGTAGGCTGACTATTCCTGCATTTTGATAATGTCTTCTTGTGTGTTGCTTACAGGCTTAGATTCTGTCCACTTTTTCTAATGCTTGCTCACGTTCCATGCCCAGTCCTCTGGCTGTTCTTTGCTGCCTGCTTTCCGTGGTTTAACTCATTTCTAAGACATATGCTTTCTTCACATTGCAATTTGATTGATTCATCAACCTGAACAGGTCAGTGAGCTTTTTCAATTATTTTCATGATTTAGAAACTATGTATTATTTTAGTTAATGGACTTAACTCTGTTAAATGCTGAACCCTCAAGACCTTGGATTATGACATCTACTTTTATCCTAAAAGCCTATTAGTATTCCGTAGTTCTCTTGAGTTGATTCCATAATGTAAGGGTGCTCGCTCACCTTTCCCTTTCTTGGGAAGAGTGCATAATTTTGTGGAAGGATTATGAAAGATTGTGAAATTAAATCAGAAGACCTAAGCTATTTTATCATTTTATTTTTTGTTTGTTGACTTATACACAGAATACATATTTAGAGCTTTAACTGTTCTGAGTGCCAATATAGTACATGGTGACTTACGGTAGTTTTAATTTATGTTTTGAACACACTGACTATATTTAGCAGTTTTTAAAGAATCACCTTTGTTCTTCCCTAAAATTCTATGACAAGAGATATTGAGGAAACTGAAAGCTTACACCTTTAGTTTAGTATAATGCTCCTTATCTCGTAGATAGTGACAGAAGTAAACCTTGCGTAAACTCGCTAGCATTCCACTGGGTACAACTTCTTAGTACACTTTCCCAGTCTTCCATCACTATAAGAACATTTTGGGCTGGAGAGATGGCTCAGAGGTTAAGAGCATTGCCTGCTCTTGCAAAGGTCCTGAGTTCAATTCCTAGCAACCACATGGTGGCTCACAACCATCTGTAATGGGGTCTGGTGCCCTCTTCTGGCCTGCAGGCATACACACAGACAGAATATTGTATACATAATAAATATATATATATAAAAGAACATTTTAAGGTTCAGCTTTGTAAACTGTGATTCAGCAAGGATCCCAAGAACTGTAGGTGATTGTTTTGGTCCTCATGGCTCATATCCTGACCATATCTATAAAAACTATGGCTTCTAACCACTGTCTATATTTGGGTTTCTCCTCTTGTCTTTGCTGTTCTCTAGTCCAGGCCACTTTTACCTCTTCCTTCAGGGGTTCTAGTAACAGCTTCCTTTTTGTTACTTCTTTGCATTTGATAGCCAAGTCTCTCAGAATCCTGTAAGACTACATAGGCTTCTCTGTGCCTCTTACTGCTTTTAGTGGCTTGTTTTCCTGATTATGGAATAGAAACATCATACTCTTGTCCTGTAACTCGCAACATAATCTGTCCTATCTTTGATTTCCTTTACGCACTTTGTCGTGTTGGCTTCTTTTTTGCTCCTAGAATATGACAAACTTGTTCCGTCTTTCTGAGCTTTGAGAATTTTCACATTTTCTGTCTTGATTTTTCCTCCTTAGCTTTTTACATAGGTTGTTATTATTTGACTTTCTGTTTTATATTTTTCTCAGAACTTCTTTTTTTTTTTTTGATGATTTCCTATGGGAACAGTCTCCTTCCTTGTTTGCTTCAGTAATCACAGAAATCATTTGTTTTCTTAATAATGTTTAGAACCAGAAATCTTGTTTTAACTCATTTGTGATGTGTTGTCTGTACCACCCACATAAATTTGAGCTGTGAAAGGACTGGGCATTCTTGATCATGTACTATGGAGGTGGTGCCACTATTTATTATACTCTTCCTAAAACTTTTTGGATAACACATGTCTTAATTCACACAATATGTGCATAAAATATTTACTGTGCTTTTTTTTTCATCTGATTTTCATGAATGTTGAAGTAGAAGAATAATATATTTTAGCCATGTGTTTTAAACATTTCAACTGATTTTAAGCATATCTTATGATTTTTAAAATAAGTGATATGTTGTTCCAATTTTCATTCTTTATCATACAGTCTTTCTTACTCTGAACTTAGAAAAAAATGTATCGCAAACAGTAAAACAAATTATGCTGTTCAGAGTGAGCATTTTAGAATTATTTTTAGGTACAGCAGGAATTGTTTTATGTAGATGTGTTATGGTGTCTGAATAAATCCCTCTCCCCAACTTATATATGTGAACCCTGACTTCTTAGGTGATGTTGTGAGTGTTACTCCTTTGTGAGGTGACCAGGACAGATAAAATCCCCTCATGCATGGGATAAGTACTTTATAAAAGAGGCTTTTGAGGACTGATTACATCCCTTTGCTCTTCTGTCATGTGAGGACATGGAAGGCAGTTCCCTACCATAGCTGGCTGCAGATCTTGATAATTTTAGCCCCTAGGATTGTAAGTAGTGATTTCTGTTGGGAAACAACTCAGTCTAAGATTTGTTGTTATAGTGTCTGATGGATGAAGACAAAATAGGAATTTTCATAGATGCTATTTTGCATCTTGCTTTCTGAAATCTAGCATATCTTGAGCTTTTCCTTAATCATTAAATGAAATAGAAGATACAGATTGATTATTCATTATTGTTGGTTATATTTCTATTACATGAATTTTCTTCAGTTTTTCTTTCTAAAACTGAGATGAGCAAACGTATGCTTTTTGGAATTATAGGCTTTAAAAATTATTTTTTGGGACTTTAGTATAGGAGTACACTGTATTTATATAATTTATAGTCCTCCTTCACTTCCAACACTTCCTGTTTCTCCAGACCCCTCTCCCTCTGGTATTCCTAACCTTTCTTACTTTTGCACGTGTGTGTGTGTGTGTGTGTGTGTGTGCACACGCGCATGTGTGCGTGCGTGCCGCTCCCCTCCCACCACACTACTGAGTCCATTTAATGTTGCTTTTATATACATGTGTTTAGCATTGACTGTTTAGAATTGACTAATGTATGGGGTACTTGTGCCTGTAGAAAACTGATTTTCCCTCCCTCAAGACCAGTTGACTGTTTTCATCTAGGAGTGGGGACTTGGAGAATTCCTCTCATCTCTGGTAGCATGCTGACTGGTATGCAGATCTTGTTTAGGTACCATATTGTTGAGATTTCATGGGTGCAACATCCCTGTTATGTCTAGAAGACACTATATAGGTGTCTTTATCCTTTGAAGATTCTCCTCACCCCCATTTGTGATATTCCCAGAACCTTATGTGTAGTAGGGATTGTATAGTGTATGTACCATGCTAGGTACCACGGTCACTGTTCTCTGCATCTTGACCAGTTGTGGATCTCTTTCATAGCTTCCATCTGCTGCAGAATGAAGCTGTTTTCATGAGGGGTGAGAGCTACACATATTTGTGGGTGTAGAGATGTGTTTAGAATACAGTTAGAAACTATATTGATTGAGGAAAATAGCAGTAATATGTTTTTCTCTAGGGTTAGAGCATATTCTCAGAAGTATACTATGATGTTAAAAGATACTAATATTTTTAAGGTTTAATATGTATATTTCTTTATATCTATTTATTACTTACTTGACTTTTGGAAAAGTAGTTTTGGGGTATTCATGGTATTTTATTGAAAAATAATTGCTATTTTTGGTGGTCTATATATATTTTTAAATTTAAAAATTATTATTTTTTTTTATGTGGATAGGTATTTGCCTATGTGTATATTGTGTATATCTGTGTATTATGAGCATGCCTGCAGAGGTTCTAGGAGACTGTTAGGTCTTCTGGAAATGGAGATTCATACAGGTCTATGGGTACTGGGAATTGAACCTGGATTCTTATGAAGAGCAGCTAGTGCTTTTGACTGCTGAACCATCTCTCCAGGAATATGTTTTTATTTCTTTGACTATTAAAGGTTTTGAATATCTTATTTTTTGTACATTATTATTTTTGCTATAGTTGTTTTGAGACAAGATCTTACTATATTGTCTTGTCTGTCCTGGTACTTACTATGTGACCCATCTAGGCTGGTCTTGAACTTAAGGCACTCCTACTGTTTCTGATTTAGAGTACTGGGATTGCAGGTGTGTACTACCACACTGGTAGAAAATTATTGAGTAACAATGAGAGACGGTCAAGACTGGCTCCTCCATGGCATTCTGTTAATTCTGTGGCTATTGAAAAAATGAGAGTTCATTAAAAGTGTTAAGACCTGCTTTTTTCCCTCCCTTCCCCTCTCCTTCCTCCTAAGTAGTAGAGTACTTAGCAGGCAACATTCACAGCCTTTGAATTTCTTAACAACTTGGATTTCTGAAAGTTATCTGTGAGATACTGCAGTGTAACAGTATCATCCTTACTATTGTCAGTTCCTCTTGTTGTGGACCTTTTTGTACATGCTAGTTCATTTTAAATAATTGCACATTGTTCTACAGTTTGTCATTAACATTTTAATGACTTTAAAAAGTACAGGAATTATCTATATTTCTCTTCTACCATAGGAACTATTGTTCATTGTTCTACGGTTTGTCATTAATATTTTTAATGACTTTAAAAAGTTCAGGAATTATCTTTCTCTTCTACCATAGGAACTATTGCTTATGGGACACATAGTTCCTATGGTAGAGGAGGGTTGGGAGGGAAATACAGAAAGGAATAATGGAACAAACTAGGTCTTCAGAGTCACATAACCATTCATTCATTCATTTGCTGATTTTTAGTATTGAGGATTGAATTTAGGGTTAACTACTAACCATTGAGCCACACCCTCAGCCCATAGCTCTGCATTTCAATTACTCTGTATTATTCCTTACTCAAAGGATCTTGTGATGCTTATACCCTGTAGGACAAAGTGTTTTAATAAATTCATTTTCTATAACAAAGTGACAATTGGAAGTAGAATTTTACAGTGGAAATAGGGTATGGAAAAGACTGACAAATTTAAGATGAAAACTTTCTGATAAATTTATTTATTTGAAGGAGACAGTGTTATATTAAATAATTTAGGTTTTTTTTTTTTTCGAGACAGGGTTTCTCTGTGTCGATTTGTTGCCTGCTCTGGAACTAGCTCTTGTAGACCAAGCTGGCCTCGAACTCACAGAGATCTTCCTGCCTCTGCCTCCCGAGTGCTGGGATTAAAGGCATGCACCACCACTGCCTGGCTAAAATAATTTAGTTTTAATAAGTAGTTGACAGGGAAAAGAATGTAAAGGTGTTCAAATATGTTTCTGTGATATTAAGTGGTTCACATAAATCTTTAAGGCTGTATGTTTTAGTATGACACTGAAAATTTCATTATAATGTACTTAATTTCATTATATGAACATCAGATGGATCTGGAACACCATATTTTCTGAAAATTTTAACAGTAGTCTTACCAAATTGTCACCCGAATTAACACCTGACAAACAAATAAGTTTCTCAGTAAACCAAGAACCTTATCTCAAACGGGATTGAAATAATGGGATTAGGTGCTTGAATTCTTCATGTCCTCTGGCAGAGATGATGCCTGCTATAAAATGCAGTGGAACAGAAGTTGGGCTGGAGAGCTCTTGCCTCTTCATTATGATCTGGGTTTTGTAGACAGTCCTGAGACTCTTACTATGTGTGAGACCCTTACTATCTGCTTGATGTGGGATTCCCCTCTGTATGCTATGATTACCATTAATGAATAAAGAAACTGTCTTGGGCCTGCGTAGGGAATAGAGGTAGGTGGGGGAAAACTAAACTAAAACTAAACTAAGCTGGGGGAAAGGAGGAAAAGTCAGAGAGAAGCCTTGTAGTAGCCCTGCTGGAGACAGATGTTGGAACCTTGCCGGTAGGCCACGAACCTTGTGGTAAAATATAAAACAATGGAATTGGGTTAAATTAAGATATAAAAGCTAGCAAGGAAGAAGCTAGAGCTAATGGGTCAAGCAGTGATTTAAATAATATAGTTTCTGTGTTATTATTTTAGGGCTAAGCAGCCAGGAACCAACAAGTGGCCTCCTTACAACATCTGCTAACTAAAGTGAAGGAATGAAGGACATAGGATATACTTTCTATTAAAACGGATTTATGCCATTTTAATCAGCATAATAAACACGTTTGTTTAATAGGACTGTTTTGAATACAGAAAAAATGTTGAATGCAGTGTTCGGCATGTAGTAACTGTTTCAAAGCATGCCATTGCTTTATGCTGATGCAGTGCTCTAAATGTTTATTTAATTTTTAGAAGTGCTTTGGGTGTACATTGTAATAAAAGCTTAAAAGTCAGAATGAGGGGCTGGAGAGATGGCTCAGCGGTTAAGAGCATTGCCTGCTCTTCCAAAGGTCCTGAGTTCAATTCCCAGCAACCACATGGTGGCTCACAACCATCTGTAATGAGGTCTGGTGCCCTCTTCTGACCTTCAGGGATACACACAGACAGAATATTGTATACATAATAAATAAATAAATAATTTTTTTTTAAAAAAGAATGAGATTGGAGTGTGATTGATTGCTACTATAGCAACTGCATTGGCAAACTTAAACCCAAAGAAAACTTAACAGTTAATGGTACTGCTTTGTATGTAGGGGAAGCACAAATATTTCAAGAGGGTGATATGTTCCATTTCAATACTCATCTCCAATGGCTAGCCCTAGAAACACTATTTGTGTAGCAACACATGAGTAAACCCCAACATTTACTCAGTGCTTACTGTGCACTAGCACTCACTGCTTTCAATGCTTGTTGTGAAATGACTCAGAGCAGACTGAGGCGCAGATTCTCATTTTATAGGCTAGTTAACAGAGACTTACAGAAGCTCAGTGCAGGCTCACAGGGCTGCCAGCTACAGGGCTCACCTTAAATTACTATATTTTGCCTGCTGAATAGTAACACCTTTGAATTATAACTTGTTTCACTTTAGAAATCAATAATTTCTAAATTGTACTATATCCTTAGTTAGACTGTACTTTATAGTAAACAAGCCTAAGGCTACTGTTAGCATCTATGTAAAAGTACAAATATCTTAACTGATTTCTGTTGATTGTTTAGCATTGTGTTTCATGGGCTTAAACTACTTGATACTTGCTTTCTCTAGTGTTTCCGCAGCCATCAATATGTAGCTTATCTGCTTTTCTCAGAGCAAGTGTTCAGTTGCTAGTCAGCACTTACACCAGTAAATGTATGGTCTTGATCCCACATGTTCTTTTGTCGTCACTGCCTCTACTCAAGATGGACCTTGGGTTCATGTCCTTATTTTTTATGGTTATGTCAATTTTTTATTGTGAAGCTGTATAGTTTATGTTTCAGTATATGCTAAGGTGGAAGATAGGTATCATGGTTTGAGTTGTAAATAAGATTCTCCTTTGAGTAAGAGTATTAGGTTTTAATGTATGATATATGTACAAGTTTCTGTTTTTGAGTTCTTTTCTGTCTTTTGACTAAGTAATGTCAGAATGTAATTTATATGAATGGTGATTGTTACACCAAAGAGTCTAGGATCAGTGAAGCTTAACATGGAGTCTGGTGCTATTTGTACTATGAGAATCAAGTGAGATTAAGTGCCTAAGTTTAAATATAGGCTTTGTATGTACATGTGTTTACTCTTACAGTGTTGATTTATCTTAAGAAATACCATGATGGCTAACTGAAAGTTTTATATAAACATTGCCTCACATTTAAGTCTTAAAGAGTAAATTTTTAGCAAGCTGATTACCTGACCAATTCCTCTTATTTGGTGAATGAGAAAGTTGGGACTGTGGATCTCTGGTTAAGTAGAAAAGAATAGGACTATGACAGGTACGACATTCACTATCTTTTCATATTTGCTATAGAACAGAATCAGTAAGGGGAATGGAGACAGCACACTGAACAAATGACAGTATCTTGCATAGTCACAATATAAAAAGATTGTTTAACATTTTAGTGTAAGGTCAGTGTATTAATTTATGCTTATTGGGCACATGTTCTGGTACTAGACTAGTGAGTGAAACAAAGCAGTAATCACACATTGCAGTGGGAAGATGGTACAGGGCTAGTAGACATGCATGTCTGGAAGTGATAGATGCTAGCAGATGAAAAATAGACAAGAGAGAGACTATCAGGGACAGTATGTGTGTGCATTCACATTTGCTAGTCTCAAAGACAAGTGTCTAAGGAAACATTTGACAAGAAGCATGAAGAGCCTGGTGTGGCGTTTATTCCTAACCCCCCCAGAGGCAGTGACAGGCGGGTCTCTATGATCTACAGATCCAGTTCCAGGACAGCCAAGACTACATAGAGAAGCCCTGTTTCAAACTAAACAAAACAAACAAAACAAAATAAAACAACAAAACAAGAAACACGAAGCAGTTCCAGGACAGTCAAGACTACACAGAGAAACCCTGTCTCAAACAAATACAAAAAAAAAAAAAAAAAAAAAGAAACAAGAAGGGACAGGAATGATGCCTTCCTTTTCTCTTTAGGTGGGGAAGGTGGCATGGCTGAACTTGTCAGAAATGTTCAGTAGACTCTGGGGCTGGCACATAGTAAGCATTGGTAAGAGTAGACTAGGTCAGAGAGAGAGAGTGTAGGAAGGATGCACAAAAGCTTTTTCTTTTTAATTAGCGTGAGAACATTGGGGAATGAGATGGGAGTGACTGCAGGATTTTAAAGAAAAGATGTGACATTATCTGTATTTGAAAAGGGACCATTTTCTACAGGCTGCTGAAGACAGGGCGCCTCTCAGAGTAGGGAGAAGATAATGCTCCCTTGTTGATTGTGAAAGTGGCACAGGCGACACTGCACAGGCACTAGATCTAGTAGGAAGTGGAAACCTTTCTGCTCTATTGCCCTGAAAATCAAGTTCTTTGTTATATAAAACCATAAGATGTATATGATTAAAATTATTGTAGAATAGCATAAAAGAAAGCAGAAAAAACTTTGTTTTGCCTTCTTTTGTGTTCCTGATTCCTTAACGCATAGGCCTGATTTTAGTTTCTCCTTACTGTACGGTTAAACCGCTTTTGTTTCTTCTCCTTGGTCTTCCTCTTACTTTCTTTGTCTGGATCATCCTTGCTTCTTAGTATTTTTAAAGGTCTCTGTTAATAATGTTTTTCCCAAAACAAATGTAAATTAGCATTCTTAGCATGTGCAAGGGGCTGGCAGGGCAAAATAAATTAATATAATTTAAAATACTACTTGTATATATATTAGTTTTCTGTTGCTGTGATAAAAGATTAAAACCAAGGCAACTTAGAGAGTTTATTTGGGCTCCTCATTCCAGATAAGCACCACCACATGAAAGCAGGGAGGCATGGCAGCTAAAGAAGGAAGCTTTATCGTCAAACTCAAACATGAGACAGAGAGAAAGCTAGAAATGGCAGTTTTTAACCTCTGAAAGTTTGTCTCTAGTGATATTTCCAGCAAGACCACACCTCCTGAACCTCTCCAAAGTTTTATCAGTTGAAGAATGGTGTTTAAACACCTGAGCCTATGCGGGACATTTCTCATTCAAACCTCCACAACATGTATGATTATAATTACACTAATCATTAATTTAATCATCTTTTAAGTATTTGAACTTGTAATTTAAGTAATTAATTATGTCATACTCATCTCTATATTGACTTGTATAGGTCTAAAGAAATTTCTTTCAGGGAATTGGTTCAGGTGATTGTAGAAACTAGTCAGCCTAGAAGTCTAAGAATAGTTGGCAGACTAGGACCTTGGACCAGGGATGATGTTATAGTCTCTCAAGGAAGAGGGCTTCCTTTTCACAGAAAGCTCACAGTTTTGTAATGTAGCCCAATCTGGACTTGTAGATGTTTCCTTTTTTCTTGTTGACTTAGAGGCATGAAGAGCCCAAGTGTCAGAGGGAATCTTTGCTTTGTTTCAGTGAAGTTGTAAATTCCAATAGAAACGTTCTTCACTTCAGAAGTAAGACCTCCAGCCCAGCCAGACCATAAGGCTGTATGGATGATATTGTTTAGAGAGTGGTGCCATTGCTATTTTCACCCATTCTCAGGCCTGGCAATGGGATAAATATACTCTGTTGGACACTAATTTAGAGCATACACAACCTTGTGGATGTCATTACCCCAGATCTGCAAAGTATTTTGCCACCTATTTGGTATTGTAACAGCTTTCAAAAGTCCATTTCCCTATCATTCTGTCAAGCTAGCTGCATCATGGTGAGAGGGGAACTTGTTAAGACCAATGAACTTCAAGAGCCTGGGTTCATTGTTATGCTCCATGTGCTTTTAGGTGAATTTGCTATCAGAAGCAATGCTGTATGAAATAACTAGATGGTGGATAAGGCATTCTGTCAGTCCATGAATGGTAGGTTTGGCAAAAACATTGTATGTAGGTAAGGCAAATCCTTATCCAGAGTGTTTTTTTCAAATAAGAACAGAATATTCATTTCTATGATGAAAATGGTTCAAATATTTAACCTGCCACCAGGTAGCTGGCTAATCGTCTTGTGAATTGGTACCATATCAGGAGCTCAATGTTGGCAGATTAGTGGCTCAAGCTAGCTCTGCTGTGGTTTAGTAAAAGTTGAAGTTACTGAACTCGTGCACAGTATTCTTCTCTCCCATGGCCTTTTGGCTCATAAAGCCATCAAATAATGATAGGGGTGGCTAGGGAAAGAGTCTTACTGGTATTTCCAGAATGGGTTATCTTACCTACTTTATTCTTAAAATACTTTACTGATCCCACCATTTGGTGAACATTCATGTTGGGCACATATCTTCACTTCCCTCTACCCCTGTTCAGAAACATCTGTCAATGTGTCTTCTTTATTTAGACTTCCTTCATAGCCATTTCTTGATCATATCCTTTCAAGTCAGTAACCGTCTAGCTAAACTATAGGGCATATTCTGCGAGTTGATATATGCATCAGCATCTCTTTACCACTTTTCCAAGAAATAGAAGAACTAAACTTATTGTTCACTGTGTGGATTCCTTTTCGCCACTAAAGGAATGTTTCACAAGGTAACACACCCATTGATTTTCCTAGTGGTATATGCATATTTTGTAGAATCATCTGTAAAACAGGCCAAGCCTTTTTCTTCTCTATTCAATCCCATGAGGCCTTAGGTGTGAGCTAGAAGAGAAAAATTAATGTAGCAGAAATGGGAATTGTGGGCATCAGGGCTACTTGTTCAAAAATTGTACCTTCAGGGTGCACTTGGTTGTCTTCTTGTTTAAAGTGCTTGCATTTGTTGGCAGTACTGCAGTATATGCCCAGTATCATGAGTTTGGCGGTTCATGTGTTCAGGTGGTTCAGTTTATATTGGAGATCAGATCACATGGGAACTCGGTGACTTTTTATTCAGTCTCCAATAATCCCAGGGACAAACCAACTTCTGTTTCTCAGAAGGAAAGTTAACTTTCCATGGAGGATGGCAGGGCTCTCGCCTAAGTTCCCAGGGATCTGTACCCTGATTTATCTATGCAGGGGCTTGCCAAAGGATTCAGACAGTATATCTGCCATTGCCACTTCAAGCATCTCCTGGATCATGTAGCTCAAGTTGCAGAAAATCTTGCATGGCAGTCCAGCTTTTTGTAGAGCGTTTTGTTGTTGTTGTGGGCAACATTCAGAGCTTAGGTTAAAAAAGTCGATACAACTCCAAGGTAAAAGACACTGAAAGTATTTCAAATACAGCTTTGTTTGCAGAAAACAAACTGTACCTGATTGTCTTCATTAACAGATTTTTTAAAAAAAGAATATATTTCAGATCAGTATTTGCATACCAGGTACCAAGAGATGACTTAGTGTACAAGCAGAGGCATCACATCTGGTACAGTAGAATTTATTGAGGAGCTTGACTCTTTGTTTTAATTATTCAGAATGTCTTCAGTTCAGTTGGTTTAGCCCTTCTGGCTATCCAGATCAAGTCAGAAGTTTTTCCTAAGTGTACTGTGGGTGACTCCCAACACTTTTGGTCTCTGTGTACCAGAGTAGTATTACTGTTTGCATTTTTCTGTCCCATAGGTAGTAACTGTGTTCACCTTTGTTTGGTTGTCAAGCACTGCTACCTGGCCCCTGCTTTTCTAGTATTCAATTATTCTTATTGATTTAAGGACCCCACAATTAGTGATGGAGATTCTCATGGTAATTTGTGACTTAGACAGCAACTTTAGAATTCTTTAACTATGTCGAAACTCTCAAGATTTATTTCTTGTAATTGTGGTTAAAGGTGAGTAATTTTGATCCTCCTGAATTGGGTAAACAGATTTTATGTGATAAACCACTATGATATTGTCGCTGACCTAAGCCTTTGGTGGTATATGCCCTAGTAGTTTTGGCTCTGGAACTTCATTTGCTATAGGCCTCATTTTGACTGATATTTAGCAACTAACCAGCTAGGCTGCTAGACCCAGTGCATTACCTATACTTTCTGTTTAATGGTTCTTACAAATAAATTTGGTCTGGTCAACTTGAACTTTTGTTTACATTATCCTGCACTCTTAACACTAATTACCACACAGACTCGACAGTTTTCTGTTCATGTAAACTGCATGCTTCTCCATGGGTTGTACTTTGATGTTTGTTGGAACTGGAATTTGGTAATATTCAAAACCAGAAGCAGAGTAGGGGTTAGTCCCAAGGAGAATCTTCTATTTCTGGCAAAGAAGCCATTATAGTCTACATGAAAAGCCTATATGTACAGACTATATGTATATAAAAGTCTATATGTATAGACTACATATTAGTCTATTTTCTGTTAGCAAAATACCTGTGTAAAGAAAAGGTGCTTGTTTATGTTACAGTTTTTGAGGTTTAAGGTCATCATGTTGCTATATTGTTTCAGCTTTCGCGAGCACTTCATGGTAGATTGGTTCATGACAGTACCTTGAAGAGGGAGCAATAGGTGAGGCACAGTAGACAGCAGGGAGAGACCAATCTTGCTTTCTTACAGTAACTGGAATTGCACAAGAGCAGTGTTGATCCCTTCCTAGGCTCTGCCTCTTATAGGTGCCATCATCTCTCACACTGTCCCCCTGAGGAACAAACCTTGAACATACAAACCCTTTGGGACTGTGTTCAAATCATAGCAGCAAAGTTCACCTCAGGTGGTAGAAAGTATGCTGCCATTACCAAAGTCCCAGCTCAATTAGATGTTTGATGTATACAGCTTCACAGACTGCATAGTCCTCATTCCAATTCTCAGAATCTCATTAGTTCCAAATCAGTGCTTTTGATTTAATACACAGTATTCTGTGGGGCTGAGAATTCATTTTGTTTCGTCATAAAACTACTCAGGATGGCATTCTAGTTGTGGTTCTCAGAAATTGGGTCTGTAGTGACAGTGGATACAGTTTCTAGTCTTGGACATAGAAGTTTGTAGGTCATTTATGCAATGCTTGAGTTAGGCATATGAAGCTTTGTGTTTTACTTTAGTTGTAAGGAGCCAGCCACCAGCTAATCTCATTATACTTATTTGAAAGATGCTCTAAGCTATAAAATACATTACTTATGCAGAACCTTGGCTTAGTAATATTCATTAGGAATATCCAGTTATTATTGTTTATTTTTATTGATGTGTTATGGGCTGTCTGTTTCTCTTTGTCAATGGAAATCGTCTTTTGTTGCATAAATCTAATAAGAGTAGAGAACTAATTAAGAAAATTCATTAAAAAATTTCTTCCCTCTAGAACCACTCTTAGTATTCAAATCAGTTTCTGTTAGAGAAAAATAAACACTAGAATGAATGGATACAAATATGAAATAATTTAAGAAATTGGCTTTTGCGATTGTGGAGTTTAGTTTGAAGGATGGGTATCAAAGCTTAGAAACTTTTTGTCTGAAACTGAGTCTGTATTTTTGGGGCAGGATTTGTTTTCTCAGGGAAGCCCCTGTTTTATTTTTAATGTCTTCCAGATAATTGGATTGGGCCTACCCA
Organism: Ondatra zibethicus; assembly: GCA_004026605.1. Classification (NCBI taxonomy): domain Eukaryota; kingdom Metazoa; phylum Chordata; class Mammalia; order Rodentia; family Cricetidae; genus Ondatra; species Ondatra zibethicus. The sequence goes on from PVIU01017069.1 coordinate 21,775, forward strand.
CACTACCAAGATTGGATCAGGCCTACCCTTACCACCAGATTTTAGATGTGACCTTCTCAGTAACCCTTCAGTTGTACATGCTTGACTACTTAGGTACTATGCCTAACCAAGTTATGGTATATGACATCTACCATCACTGACAGCAATTAGCTCTTCAATTAATTTCTAGTTAAATCATTTAAAATGTTTATATACATGTATGTCCTTTGTAATAAGCTTGCTCATTAATTAACTTCTAGACAACAGCTCCTTTAAGAAATATTAAGTAGAATTTATTTACTAAGTATGTACACCTGTATTGTTTTAGGATGAAATATATATATTAGAATATATATGTGTATGCGTGTATATATGTACATACACACACATGAGTGTCTCTCTGTGGGTATATGCACATGAGTACAGATTCCCACAAAGGCCAAGGATGGCATCTGATCCTCTGGAATGGAACGCACAGGCAGTCGTGACTTGGGAACTGGGAACTGAACTCATCTCCTTTGCAAGAACAGCATGCACTCTTAACCGTCGACCCACCTCTCCATTCCTCTAAAATGAAACTGTTTTGAAGTGAACTGCTTATGAAATGGTGTTGCCCACACTAAGGGTAGTTCATCTTCCTTTAACCAAAACTCTCTGGAAAGTACTTTTATAGACATGCTTGAGGGTTGACTCCTAGGTGATTTGAATCCCATCTTGATAATCAAGATCAACAACCATGTTTATCATGAAGAATTGAAATTGTTGAAAATATTGCTGTTTTATTGCTGCTTTGAAAAGGGGGTTTTGAAGTTCAGGATACATGAGACCCAGTCTTTTAAAGAAAAAAAAAAAAACTCCACAAAGGTGAAGAAAAGAGGAGTGAGAATAGGAAAGAGAAAAAGTTATAAAAGCAAGTATGTCACTAAAGTGCTTTTGAAATAGAACCTTGAATGTACTAGCATAATACATATTCTTTAGTGAAATCCTATTCATATTATAGATTTAGATTTTTCCCTCAAAGATGTATACAATGGTGTATGTGCATAAGAGCTATTGCGTAGTTATGCCTGCAATCCCCATGGGTGCCACCCGCCCCCCCATCAACCCAGTGGTGAGGATTGAGTCCAGGTTCCAGTATGCTGGGCAAGTACTCTACCACTAAGTTATACTGTGCTTGATTTGTGACAGACCTTCTTTCCCCACAGGCAATTGAATTGTCGGAGAAACTGGGTCAAATGACTCCTGGACTAATTTGGATTTGTCTGATTTTCTTCCATATAGTTTCATTTAACTGGTTCTAATTGTTTCCTCCATATTGTTAGGACTTTTTAGCTTAAATTTTTAGATATGAATGCTCCCAAGAGGTGCCATGTGGTTCTAGGGCACCCACCTGAGTCACTGCAGCCCCATGAGTCACATGTCTAGCTGTTTTGTTGTTCTACTTCCTGCTTTTCAGTTGGATCAGTGGATTTATCCTCAGCCCTGTCCTGTCCCTGCATTTAAAAAGTCAAAATCTTTAACCTAATGAAGATGATTCACTATTATACATTCCCCTAATCCTAAGCATTGGTGATTGTTGCCTGCATCTGTTAATTGAAATTACAAACTATTTTTTTCACTTTAGTTATTCTGCATTTGTTAGCTGGGCTGTCAATAATTTTAAAAATTTCTTTAGTTTTCCTAAAATATAGCCCTTATATTTTTATAATATAAGAGAAAATGCTTGTTTTCCCTTCCCTTATCAAGTTTCAGATTAGGATTTGGTAATTTGCTTGACACTGCTGAGGTGTTTTTTTTTTCTCATTTTCTTTATTATCATCGAATTTGTGAATTTTAGAGAACACTTGATGCTTTTATTAGGACATTTTCTTGAAATTTTGTTTTATATCTTCAAGTACAGTTGAATTTTGTGTGTATGTATGTGTGTGTGTATATATATATATTTCAAATAAAGCACTCTTCTTGAATTATCCTTATTTTTACTTTCATCTTTGAAGGGAATATTTTTTCTGGAAGATTTCACAGTCTCCATTGTTTCTCTTCACTATTGCAGTTCCAGGCCCTGATGGTACTTGCGATCTTCTGCATCCCCTTCTCATTCCTCACTGATAAAGACATAGGTAGTTTCTGAAGGCTTTCTGTGCTGTCAGAGTGCTCCTCTATCCTTCTTGTATATTTTGTCTTAATACTTAGTTTGTTATGGGACACTTTTTACATTTGCTCCCACAATCATGTGAGTTTCCTACTTTTAATCTGTTAGTATTAAATTATGCTAATTGATTTTTTTATGTTAGTTTTCCATTTTTGCAGTGAACTTAGTTTTATCTTAAAGTTGTATCCTTTTCATGGTTGGATTTAATTTGCTAATAATTTTTAGAATTCTGTATTTCTTGATCATGAGTGAGGCTATTTCTCCTTTCTGTTTTGCTGGAAAAGCTTGCCAAGGTTGAAGTCTTTCTCTCTTGGTCATTTGGTCATTGCTGGAACTCACTAATGAAAGTATCTGGTCTGGATAATTCCCTGTCGACTTAGGAGGTGAATTCTCAAATGGGTTAGTTGTTAATTTTGTCTTTTTTCTTTTAAGAATATAAAGTAAAAGAATCTTCCTGAGATGCTAAACTAGTATTACTTATGTACATTATGAATTTACATTTTCTCTTTTTTTCAAGTGTGTATTTTAAAAAATGGCTAGTCTGACATAACCATACACAAGAGCTATTCATCTGGTTAATACTTTTTTTTTTCATTATAGAATAGCCCGTGTTCATCTGTGCTTGCTCTCTCTCTCTGGTACATGCTACTTTGTTTGAAATGGATACTGGACTGGGGTTGTAGTTCAGTTTGTAGAGTGTTTGCCTAGCATGCATGAAGCTCTGAGTTTGAGTCCTAGCATTACATAAAACCTGACCTGGTGGGTGATGGACCCCTGTATTCCTACAAGTGGGAAGTAGAGGGAGGAGGATCAGAAGTTCAGCCTTACCCTCAACTATATAAGCAGTTCAAGGCCAGCCTGGGGTGTATGAAATCTGATTTAAAGAATTTCTTTTGAATACAGTTACTTTTAAAAGTAAGTTGTAGAATATACTATTTTATTGCTGCTTTTTTGTTTATATTTTAAACAAATATTTAACTTTGTATGAATTCTAAATCAAGAATCTTTCTTGCATCTTTGAGAGGCTGTTTAGCTAGGCTCTACTTTTTTGGGGGCTTTGACAGTATCTCTTTCTGGGCTTCAATACTTCATTTGTAATAGAAATATCTACTTCATGTAGTACCCAAGAAAGTAGATTGAGAAGTGCTTTGTAAAAATGAAGGTTTCATAATTAATGAAAAAAACACAAAATATTCAAATGAAGTCAGAGTGAGATGAACCTTTGAGTCTGCATCCCCCTAGTTTGTAGAAGGCTGAGGCCATGGTACCTAAAGAGAAACCCAAGCTTCTCTATGAGTGTACAAAGCTTACAGGACAGCCTTGATTTTCTGCTGCTCAGAACATTGGACTTACCTGTTTGCCTTCCTTCTCATGAAGAATTGGGACATTGAGAGAAGCTTTGGCTCCTTAGCTCCTAGTTGAGTGTATCTTTCTTAAAAGCTTAGAAAGAGTACATGTGACATCAGAAGGAGAAAGGAATTGTAAGACTTTAGTTTCTTTAGTTACCAGTAATTAAAATTGTAGTCAAAGTAGTTACTGAATCTCCCCAAGTCCATCTACACAAAGAAAGCCTTGTTACAGTATTTGGGGATTAAAATTCACCTAATATAGTGAGGAATAAAGTCTTGTGTGATTGCACCAAAATGCACTGGGGATTTAGCTGAAATTTTGCTTGAAAAATCATCACTCCAGTATATTTTTAGTAAAGTCTTATTATTGTTATGGAAAAGTGAAACTAATTGTGTTTGTTAAAGGCAGTTCTGTCTTTTTCTAGTTAATTCTTTAGTTTCTCTAAATATATGCACACAGATAATTTATCTTCCCTTCAAATTTTTCAATTTGATACTACTAAGGGAAAGGTTTCTTTTTTCTTTTTCTTTTTTTGATTTTTTGAGACAGGGTTTCTCTGTGGCTTTGGAGCCTGTCCTGGAACTAGCTCTTGTAGATCAGGCTGGTCTCAAACTCACAGAGATCCACCTGCCTCTGCCTCCCGAGTGCTGGGATTAAAGGTGTGTGCTACCACCGCCCGGCTGGGAAAGGTTTCTTATTATTTGAGCTTTTGAATGTATTGTACTGTGATGGCTAGCCAGAAACCCCTCCCCAGCTTTCACTTTTAGAATTCTTTTTTTTAAAAACAATATATATTTATTTATTATGTATACAATATTCTGTCCATGTGTATGCCGCAGGCCAGAAGAGGGCACCAGACCCCATTAAAGATGGTTGTAGGCCACCATGCGGTTGCTGGGAATTGAACTCAGGACCTTTGGAAGGGCAATGCTCTTAATCTCTGAGCCATCTCTCCAGCCCCACTTTTAGAATTCTTTTGTCTGATTTCACATAAGAATTTATTCTCTAAATTCTCCTTCCAGGAAACTTGGTGCTTATGAAATGATAAGATTTCTAAAGGCACGTTAAAAGATTTACTTTAAAATATAAATAGTATTTTAAAATAAGTCTGAGAAGTTATCCTTAGTCCTATTGCTTACATACGCCTTTAAAGAGGTACCATCATATGCTATTCATGAGTAGTTTTGAGTGAAAGTTTCTTTCAATATTGATTTCTATGAGGATTTGGTAAGCATTTAACATTGTTTTATTGATTCTGGTGTTGAGGGACAGGTGGATGCTAGTTTATGTTGTACAGATTCCCTATGAAAATCTGAGCATTTTCTTTAGAAGACATTCATTGCAACGTGTCTCTACAAAGGACAGCTTATGCTACCAAAAGGGTGAGCCAGTCTGTTTTGAATTGAATAATCTTTTTCAGGTGTTATGGATGTTGTTAGGCACTGTATAGTTAATATGTTTTCTAGAACTACTTATTATTTATTTATATCCCCTTTGTTGCTGACCATAGGGACCCCTCAGGGTAAATATTGTGTACTAATTTTGTGTTTGAGGATGTTAAGAATCTTCATACCTTTAGAGATTTGATGGAAATGACATTCTAGTAAACAGTGAACTTGAGATTTGAAAACAGTTCTAACTCATGAATTGAGGGTCTTTTTGTGAAATTCCACTATCCCTTTGAGAAATTGATGTTGAGGTGATAAGTTGTAAATATAGAAATTATGCTTAAATGCTGAATGAGCAAGACAGCATCTGCTAGTATCCCTGTCTGACCAGGCTAGCCTTGAGCTTTTAGTCATGCTTTGATAGCTGATATGGAAAGAATGCTGCTTTTAATTGCTAAGAAGGACATAAAACACTTTTCTTAGTGACAAAGCTCTTTGCATTAGATAAATGCTAAGTATCTGGATTATGGTATTAAAAAGTGAGTCTTATGGTATAATACCTACATAGGAGCAGTCCCAAGAGCAAAGCAAGTATTACCTCCTAATGATCAGCACTGTTATGAATGACTTCTTTCATTCTAGATCATTTGAAACCATTTCATAGAAATTTCTGATTGAGTTCTCCAGGCAAGAATAATGCAGTAATTGTCAGCCTTTTTGAGAACATGTCTTCCCAGGCAAGTTCTACCTATTTAATGTCACCTTGCATCTTGCTGTCTTCTTATATCCTGTTGGACGGGAGCTGTTGCACTGTTGCAGTGTGTCATGTGATAGGTAGAGTTTTCTTGAAATTTCTATTAAGTGTGGTCTTCCTGTTGTTAAGAGGTCCAGAAATAAAAGTCTATGATACAATGAATTTAGTAAGCTATAGTAGATGATTATTTAACATTTTACTTAGGATGTTTTTATTTGCTAGTGTTTGAATAATAAAGGTTTTGCAATTAAAACATAAACTTTATGTACCTTTATGAACGAGGTCTTTTCCTATTTGGTGAGATGCTTCTGTTATGGAGGTAGTGCACCTGAGTGGAAATGGTGAGAGGTGTGTGAATTAGTAAAATTTTATTTGTAATTTTTTTCTGTCTCATCATTGCACTATCTTAGCTTTTATTTTCATGATGCTAGACAACTTGTCTCTCCTCATATCACATCCTGAAACTTTGAGTAGTCTGTGCAAGACCCAAGCCCAGCACTGTCCTCTCATTGCCCATGTGCTCTGTTAAGAGCTTCGAGTTGTGGCATAAGCAGACAGAAACAGGCTCCCTGCTCATCTGATTCCTATCAAGTCTCTCAAAGATTTTGTATTCACATATGCAATACATGTTTAATTTTTTTAAAAAAGATTTATTTTATGTATATGTGTGCTCTATCTTTATGTATGACTTTATGCCAGAAGAGGGAACCAGATCTCATTATAGATGATTAACCACCATGTGGTTGCTGGGAATTGAACTTAGGACCTCTGGAAAAGCAACCAGTGTTCTTAACTGCTGAGTCATCTCCAGCCCCTATATGTTTAATTTTTATAAACTATCAAAATGAACTAATTCTTCCTGTATGTTTCAGATGTATGTTACTGAATAGTATTTTTGAAATACCTGATGCAAATGGGTATTAGTTGAGATGGTCTAAAGTTATTAAAAGACAGGAACCAAGTTATAGTAAGAAAGGGGCACAGATCTTGACACATTGCTTTGTGACAGTAAAGACTTAGCTCAACTGAGACTTCTAAAGAGCACTAAGAATAATAAAAGACATTTTCAAAAATATTAGGCTTGGAGAAAAACCCAGGAAGGCAGCAGGTTATTTCTGAAACTGTAACGATAATGCATGCCAAGAAGAACGTCAAACTTTGTCCCATCTGTTTGATCTGTTTTTTTAATTAAGAAAGTAATTGTTTAATTAAAAATAGTAGAAATAGGTTATTGAGAGAGAATTAAATGAGAAAGGAACTAACTATTCTTAGTGGCTCAGGTAACTGCCCCCATCCTAGGTTAAAAAAAAAAAGAAGTTTAATGTTTATCTCTGTGTTCCTGGTTTCTAAACAGTCTTGGTGACTGTATGATGTGAAAGACTGACATGTTTCTTAAAAAAAATTCTTTGACATGTAACTCCTAATAAAGGGTTCATTCTTCAGAGTGTGCAGCTTGGCAGGTGTTTATATATGAAACATATAGATAGTTAATTAATCCTTAATTATTCATATATAACATATATATTGATAAATAATACTGCCACAAGCCTCAAATCTGCTCATTACCGAAACCTGCTGTCTGTAAGAGGAGTCTGAAGAACAGTCAGTGAGGAGAATGAGGGTGGTGTTGTTCTGGAAGCAGTGTGAAGAAAATGGGCAGCTGTGGCAAATGCTGACAGGCAAAGTACATCTAGGAATGAGGCAGCTCATTAGATTTAGTAATGTGGAGGTTATCTGAGATCTAGAGCATGCAGATTTGGAGTATTAAAGAGAAATGGAGAGAAACTGGAGAGTATTAGAAATGTTTCTAGATATATTTCTGCAAGGAGAGAAAAGAAACAGTGGCAGTGAAATAGGGTTGAGAATCTTTTGTTAAGTGAAAGAAAAACTATCCTGTTGATAAGCCAGCAACAGCAGTTCTTTGAGGGCAAAATGTTCCCTATGAATTTCTGAAGTGATATAGTACTAAGTGGGATGAGATTTAGTTCACAAATGTATAGATTGACTTTTATAAAACCTTGGATGCCTAACTGGTGACAATAGTTGCATGAGGATGTAGACTCAGGGAGGTGCTGCTCTGGCCACGGGCATTTATAGAATCCTTTTTACATAGCTTCGCTTACTTCTTTTGCTTTCAGTGAAACACGGAAAGCAAAGTCCTTGCTCTGAGTAAGGACAAGGAGGTGGTTTGAGGTTGAGGTGAGGATGGAGGTGTGAAATAGAGTAGGGGCTTGGATGTACCTGGGAGTTATTTATGTTTGCCCTGGCAGCATTAAGGATGCAGGTCATTAAGGATGCAGGTGAAGGTCTGTGGTTATGCATGAATTTTAAGGTAAGATTAGCCACATTCAGATGCACAGTGTAAAGAGAGTTGGTGGAGAATTGTTCTTAGCCGGGATTATGACTTTACTAACCAACCGCACATGATGAAATAAGAAACAGGCAAGGAGGCTGAAGATGTTTGCAGGGAAGTGATTTGAGCATCGATCAGGCTGTGAAGGGAGAGGGAAGACATAAAAGGTAAGGAACATCTGTGCAAGAGATGACGGTGGTTCTTGGTAATGTTTCGAAGGGAGAGCTTCTATCTAGATTTCCTAGTGCTGGACAGTGTGTCAGAGAAGAGGAGGGTTTTTTTTTTTTTTTTTTTTTTTTTTTTTTTTTTTTTTTTTGCCTAGCAGTTGTAAAAGAGAGTTCCTGTGAACTAAAATATTTCATTGTTTGTGTTCTGTGACTTAGTTACACTTTGTTGGTTATAGCACAGAAAAGGAAAAAAGTAGTAAAATTAAGCAAACCAAATGTTAATGAATCTCAGCTAAATATTGCTAGGTGTGCATGCAGAGACAAGAGGATCTCTGTGCATTCAAGGCCAGTCTAGTCTACATGGCAAGTACCAGGGCAGCCAGGGAGAGCTGTATAGTGAGACTGTTTAAAAAAATAGGAAAAAGGGGGAAAAAGTCAGGTAAGTCTTTGACTCACTCACTCCTTCCTTCCTTCCTCCTTCCCTCCTTCCTTATAAATAAACACTGAATAATAAACCCTGAATTTCACGCTTGATTCAGGTAGTTTTCCAGGCGATGGAAGCTTCACACTGAACAAGACACCCGAAAAATTTGCACTTGGCTTAGTTAATATTGAGAAACTAGTATGGATGATGCATGAAATAAATGGATCACAGTATCTTAAATTGTATTGTGTGTATACTTAGTTTCTGGTAGCTGATTCAGTTGATTGTATAATTTTCATATTTTTGATACTTGCCCAGAAAATTACATTATGTATATTACAGCTGAAAAAAATAAAAGTAATGGCACATTCCAAAAGTTATTAAACAAAAGTAAGTTTAAGAGCTGATGAATTAGAGTTTATATTTACCATCTACATGTGAAAGTACTTTCTTCTTCACTGGAACCTATTTCCCTTTTGGACTAGAAATGGTGCTGTGCAGACTGATAGAACAGAGCTTAGTGCGCCTTAGTGGCAGAAGTTACACTCTTGTAAAGAGTGGAGGATAATACATGAGTGTCATGAGTCTTAGGTAGTGCCTGACTATCCCTTTCCCTCCTCCCTTCTTCCTTCTCTTCCCTTTCACTCCTTTTTCTCTCCCACCTCTCTTATGAGTCAAAGTCTCATGTAATCCTGTCTGGCCTCAAACTCACTGTGCAGCTGAGGTTGCCCTTTCACTCCAAATCCTGCTTCTGTCTCCTAAATCCTAAAGGGATTATACTGCACTTGACTCTGAGTGTATCATTTTATAACCTTTAATGCTGTCTTCCATGAAACCTAGAGGGCTGGGTGAGAATGAAGAAACCATGAAATGGAATAAAAACACTTCCTGAGAGAAAAAATAAAGTTATTTTGGGGATATTTGAGTTTACTTTACTGGCAATGAACTAATGTGCCGTGTGTGAGGAATTTTCAGTGATAATTATGAACTGCCATCACAAAAATATTGTGTGTGTGCGTGCACGCGTATGTGCTGGCTGGTTTTCTATAGATAGTGTGGTGTAGGAGGTCTTTCTGTATTTGTGTTGCTTTCATTGGTGAATAAAGAAACTTCCTTGGCCTTTTGATAGGGCAGAAATCAGGTAGGCGGAGTAGACAGAATGGAATGCTGGGAAGAAGGCGGTGTGGCAGATGCCATGGTTCTCCTGCCTGAGACTGACACTGGTTAGAAGCTTTCCTGGTAAGCCACAATCTCGTGGTGAACACAGATTAATAGAAATGGGTTAGATCAAGAATGAGAGTTGGCCAAGTAGAGGCTAGATATAATGGGCCAGGCAGTAATTTAATTAATACAATGTCCGTTGGTTATTTTGGGGCTTAAGCTGGCCGGGCGGCGGGATGGGGCCGCCATTCCTCTTACAATAGTGTGTACAGTTTCAACATAGATCTGCGGATGCCTCTAAGTTCTGTGACTGCATTCTCCTGCTGTTGTTCACACACCTGTTCCTCCCTCTTTGCTTATGACAGTAGGATAGCTTTGTTACAGATAGTAGGAAAGGAAATTCCTGTTTCAATGGCTGAGGCCTCATTGCTGTGGTAATGGACTCTTCTCCAATTGGAAAAGTATGTTCGTTTTTATTACAGAACATTAATAATTTCCTAAAACAATTGATTGAAGACAAAAACAAGCAAAACTATGTTGTCATAGCAAAGTGTTCCCCTGAAGTCAAGTAGCTAGCTAGCTAAATGAGCATCTTCCTTTCCAAAGCAGTGTCTTTTGAAGTTTTGTACTTCCTTTCAGTGGTTTTTTGAATGAAACTAAATTCAAAAATTAAAAAAATTAGGATTCCTGATTTGAAACTTGCTTTCAGAATAGTTCTTTGGGGAATGGGAATATAGTTTAGAGGTAGGGCACTTTCCTAGAAAATAAAGGCCCTGAATTTGAGTGTTAATATCACATAAAACAAATAGATAAATGAATTCAATTGAATGAATCTTTTTCTGCAGATTATTCTTTGTTGGTAGTGTTAAGATTAGGAAACCTGACTCTTTAAACATCTTAGGAGATGGAGGGAAAGATGTCTTTTAGGTTAGAACAAACTTGGACTGAACTACATACAACTCTGCAGCTACCTAGCCTTTTGCCTTTGGAGAATGCTGTAAAAACCTTGGTTTATTCATCATGGGAGAACATCTGAATTAGTCAAGTAGAACACCCATTTATGTTACAGCCACACAGTAAGTGTTGCATTCATTTTGTTTCTGCCATGTCTCTTTGTAGTTCCGAGTCTGTTTGGGTTGGGGAAGATCAAAAGTTATTTGAGTTAAATCTACTTAAAATTTTGTTTTGATGATTTTCCTTGACAGTAGTATAACAGAAGAATCAGATTGCTGGAGAGTTAGTGAATTTCTACTGTGGCATTGAGTAGCTAACTAATCATGGTGGGCACCTTACCATTCTTGGTAGTAGTATGTATCTACAGAGTATCAAATGAATGCATGCTGTTATATATAATATATATGTATAATTTAGTTCTGCCGAACTTTGTAAAATTTGGTATTATTTCCATTCTATGGTTGAAGAAATTAAGGAATAGAGGCTAAACAATTTTTCTTATTTAGTTAAGTAACAGTATGAAAACAAATTGAATATTTCTTTTTCCTCCTAGAGCATTCAACTTTCATCTGTAATATTGACAACTAATTCAGTTTTATATGATTTTATGTCCTTACATTGATAGAGAAATAAAGCAATGAATTGTTCTTGGATTATAACTTGACAGTAAGAACAAGGTTCTCTTTATTTCCCTAGTGTGGACTTAGGTAGGATAGTGTTAGTGACTATTGTTAATTGTAGCTTGTTTTCATAGTGGCTCTTTCAGTTACTATTATTAGTGTGTGCGTGTGTGTGTGCGTGTGTGTGTGTACACGCCCTTGTGCAATAGGATCTCAAATAGCTCTCATCTTAGATACAGTCTAAGAAGAGCAAGTGCTGCTTGGGGTCCTACTTCTCAGTTATCTCCATCATGTTGCATTCAGCCAAAGAAATTTTCTTATTTTTGGAGAGAAGTTAGAAATTGCTTTTCTGTGTTCAAAATATTTTTTGTTAAAATTTTATAACATCCTGGGAAACCATAAGTCAATAAGTATGTACACGCACCTGTTTGCTTTCTTTTTTCCTTTACACCTAGTCAACAATATTTTCCCATTTAACAGATGCTACAGTGCTGCAGACAAATACATTATTACATTCTGGGAGGACTTATAGCATAAAAGAAAATGTAAAAAAAAGGGATAGCTGTGTGTGAAGAACTAAATATGGCTATATAAAGAACTCCATAATTAACATACATTGAAGGAGCATGTTAACCAAGAATTATGTTGTATAGAGGACTGTGTTAGGAAATGAATCATATTCATATTAAGACTTTTAAGGTAAAAGCAGTAATTCTAGCACCTACTGAAAAGAGTTTCAGAGATCTAAGAAATAGCTTTGGGTAGATGGGAATAAATGAGAGTGAAGTAATCAGATAAATCCTAATTTTAAAAATGTCATGTAAGTGGGAAGCGCTGAGTTTATATCTCATAATTCAATTAAGTTCACAAAATGTTAAAAAAATAGCACATTGGTAGGAGATCTTTTAACTAAAGTGAAGAGAAACCACTTTGTTATTGCTAGGGTCAGGGTAAATTAATCGGCACCTATTATACCACATAGGATCCAGAGCTCCAAGAGGCAGTCAGTTAGAAGGGGCTGTTAACAAAAGGTTCTTATTTTTCTTTAGGATGACACACCACTGTGATTAGATGTAGCTGCATGTGGCTTCTAGGCCTTTTGTTTGCAAGATCTGTCTTCTTGACCAGCAGAAAGTCTTAGGTGTTAGGGAATCTGTGTCTTGATAGCACTGTAGTATAGCACATGTCTGATATAATAAGCTCTTGTTCTCCTCTGTCCTTCTGCTGTGTAATGTGCCTTAGTAAATGATAGGATCTTTAGAGGCCTGTTGGTCACCAGATAATATAGTATGTTTTATAATTGAATACTGAGCACTTTTTTTTTTTTATAAATCTTTGAGAACTGCCTGTTAATCCTACTACATGATGGGTGTCTCATGCCAGACATAGGGAGAGTAAGAGAATAATGGAATGCAAAAGTGCTGCTGACTTAGAGAGGGTATTACATCATTCATTCTTTGTGAGTTTGAATCCTGTATTTGGTATATTAGAAAGTGATGCTAGAGAATTGTCCCTGATGATATTAAAATTTGTTTTGAAAGTGTTCATATTGAAATATTTGATTTGATAAATGTTTGGACTGTTCATAGATGAAATAAATATAAACTGTTTTATTTTTCTTTCAGTGGTAGTAATAGAGCAAATCCTAATTATGCAATACTTAAGTAGTCACCAAGATGATAAGCTGAGCTCTTGACAGGGTGTGATACTACACATGGTTAGTGGGCCACAGCCATTGACTTATGGTTAAGAGTCAGCTGGCTCTACTTCTTATTCATTTCTGCTTGAAGTTTACCGACTCAGCTTATAAGAGGGAAACGAAAGACTGCATTTACTGTTTTAATGCCCCCCGTCTCTTAGTAGGTCTCTAAACGAAAGACTGCATTTACTGTTTTAATGCCCCCCCATCTCTTAGCAGGTCTCTAAACGAAAGACTGCATTTACTGTTTTAATGTCCCCCCGTCTCTTAGTAGGTCTCTAAATGAAAGACTGCATTTACTGTTTTAATGTCCCCCCGTCTCTTAGTAGGTCTCTAAATGAAAGACTGCATTTACTGTTTTAATGCTCCCCCGTCTCTTAGTAGGTCTCTAAACTATTCTCTATGTATATCAATAAACTGTGATGACAAAATACATAGTATGGTATATATGTTTTTCCAGTGGAAGCTCAATTTCATTACATTCGGTGCATTTCAGAAGCTTTGTATGGCCTGGCTTAGCCAAACAGAGGAGAAATGTATCTTGTCTAGATGACTTTTAATCCTGAAATGTCAGCCCTGCCTGTTTCCTTTCCCTCATAAGAGTCCCTTGTCATTTCAGTATGTGACCTTTTCTTTAACTTTTTATTACCATGCCTGTAGTTTATATTCTTTGGTTTTTTTTTTTTGTTTGTTTGTTTTCTTGTGCTGAGAACAGAAGCTAGGGCTTTGTGCTAGCTGCTAGGAAGAACTGCACTAGTGAGTCACAAACCTAGCCCTGTAGTTTATCTTCTGTGATTTATCTGTCTAGTGTTGTGATAGTTATTCTTGGGTGGCAAACATGTATGTATCTCTAGATTAAAGCCAACATATCTTATCAGGGAGATTCAGATAAGCATATGAAAACATAGTCTACATTATGATAATTGGAAATGCCAATTAGAACAATGAAATATGTTATACCCCTTAAAGTTTGGCAGACCCTGAGCATTGACTCTTGATGAAGTATGGAGCACCAGGAACTCATACAGTGCTGGCAGAGTGGACAGTAGTGTAAATAGTATGAGAAAGCGGTTTGGCAGTTTCTTACAAAGCTTATCAGTCTTCCATGAAGTCCAGTGATTACATCTGTTGGTATTTTATCCAGAAGAGTTGGAAAATCATTTATACAAAAATCTACACAGAATTGTTTGTAGCAGCTTCGTTCATGATGGCAAAGCTTAGCAGCCAAGATGTCTTCCAGTAGGGAATGGATAGATAAACTGTGGTTCATCCAGACAGTGAAATATTTAGCCTAAAATGAAATGAGCCAGTGTGAAAAAACACGAATCTGTGCTTGTGTGTGTGTGTGTCTTTCTTGCTCTCTCTCTGTGTGTCTGTGTGTGTGTATACGTTATGTGCATGATGTAATGTGAGTGTGTATAGGGGCCTGAGGTGGATGTCTGGTGTAGGAGGGTCCTTTTGTATTTGGGTTGTTTTTATTGGTTAAATAAAGAGACTGCCTTGGCCTTTTGATAGGGCAGCCCTTAGGTGGGCGGAGTAGACAGAACGGAATACTGGGGGAAAAGGAAGTGTGGCAGACGCCATGTTTCTCCAGCCTGAGATGGACGTAGGTTAGAATCTTTCTGGTAAGTCATGACCCCGTGGTGATACACAGATTACTAGATATGGGTTAGTTTAAGATGTGAGAGTTAGCCAAGAAGAGGCTAGAGCTAATGGGCCAGGCAGTATTTCAGTAAATACAGTTTTTGTGTAATTATTTTGGGTATAAGCTAACCAGGCGCCGGGAACGCAGCCCGCTCCTCCTCTTGCAACAGTTTGGCTGCCCAACGTGGTTGAAATACAGTTTCTGTGTATTATTTCGGGTATAAGCTAACCAGGCGCCGGGAATGTAGCTCACTCCTCCTCTTGCAACAGTTGTCAGTATCTTTCTCAGTCATTCTTACATTTTAAGACTAGGTCTCTCATGAACCTGGAGCTTACAGATGCCACTGTACTTGCTGGGCAACAAGTTCCAGGGTCTTCCTGAATCTGTCTCACTAGTTGGGATCATAGGTGCACCCAGCAGCTACTTCTTCTTCCCTTTCTTCCCCTTCATTCCCTTCGTCCCCTTCTTCCTCTTCTTCTTCTTCTTCCTCCTCTTCCTCGTTCTCCTCCTCCTCCTTCTCTTCCTCTTCCTCTCCTCCTCTCCTGTCCCCTCCTCCTTCTCCTTCCTTCCTTCTTCTTTTTCTTTTTTTTAAAGCAGGGGTGCTTGGTCCATGTTTATGCGGCACACACAATATTGACTGAGACATCTCTGAGTCCCCAGAGTGGAATCTTCGGTGCATTTTGCTAGTCAAAAGAAGTCATACTGTGAAGGCTGTATAATAAGGATCTAAACTATGAGAAAAGGCAAAACTAAAAATATCAGCAGGTGTCAGGGGTTGGGAATGAGGGATGAACAGGTAGGACACAGGAGTTTGGGAGGCAGTCCTACTGCCCTGTATGATATTTTGAGTGTGGCTGCTTGTTTCAGTGAATTTGCCCAATCCCATAAAGTGTGCAACAGTAAGAGTGAGCTTTATGAAGTATGGTCTTTGGTGATAACATGGTGTCACAGTGTGTACATTCATCAGTTACATGTGGACTATTAGGAAATAAAGTTAACCAGAGTGAGGATTTGTATTATACCAGATAAGTTGAATTCTCAAAAAGTTTCTTCTTTGACATTTTTCTGCATTGTTCTTATGCCCAGCCTTAAGCTACCCTGTTGGGGAGGATGAACTCTGGGTGGGCAGGTGTGTTACCCCTGAGCTGGTCCCTTCAGCACTTCACTAACTGATAGCCCCAGGCTGTCTGCACAGATTCACTTCCTATTGCAGCTCCACCCACCCTTGCTAGTGTTTTCTTCCACTAATACCAGTTTAGTGGAGGACCGTGTTTTGTTGTGTGAGATTGCACTGTGCATTGTAGTTGCTCACAGTCTGCCAGGAGCACTGGGGAGGGTTTGAGAAGAGGGGAGCCAAAGAGACCAGAGCACTCCTAGTTGAGAGCCTGCTAGCAGGTTGTATTATTTGTGGATTCCAGATTATGTATTATTTCCTCCTGGTGTTTTTTTTTTTTTTTTTTTTGCCCCTTTACTTAGTAGTATCTCTTTCATCAAGATGCAGGAGAAACAGTTGAATACATGTAAAAATCAGGCACTTTTTTTTTTCTCCAGACAGGGTTTCCCTGTAGTTTTAGAGCCTGTCCTGGAACTAGCTCTTGTAGACCAGGCTGGCCTCGAACTCACAGAGATCCGCCTGCCTCTGCAGTACTGGGATTAAAGGCGTGTGCCACCACCGCCTGGCGGCACATTGTTTATTAGACACACTAGATTAATACTAGGTAGGGTGTGGATAGTATTGTTAGAGTCATAACAGCCTTAGTTCTCGACCTCATGTAATTTCATCACAGTTCCTTTCTCTACCACAGGGATCTTATGAAGGCTATGTTAAACATTTTAAAGTTTTGCTTGGTTATTTTTGCTTAGTATGCTGTTTATTTTGTTCAGTAAGTAAACAGTAATATCTGACAGTGAGTGGACATCATATTAACCCTTAGATGAACGTGAAATAGTTGAGTAGAAGTGCACTGTTACTAAATTCGTACTGCCTACTTTGATTTAACCTTAACCATAAAGGAATGAGGAATTTATCAATTGATCCAGCTTGGATTTCTAATACCATGAATAATTTCTTAAGAGGCTTCTCCAAACATTTATTTTTAAAAGCCATTTAATAAACCGAGCAGGGGTTTATTACACAGAGAAACACTGTCTCGAAAAACAGCAAAAACAAAACAAAACAAAAAAACCCACCAAAAGAAGCCAAGTAGTAAGTAATTCAGTAAACAATTATTTTTGAACGTTTCTGACTGTTCTAGGCAGTGTGGAGAGGAATGATCAAAAAAAAGCCTGTGATTTTGTGGTGGCCTCTCAGTGTGGGAGTAGTAAGGAAATAATACATATTGCTTCCACTGTGATAAAAGTCTGTGGAGAAGAGAATGCAGGGGGAGGGCTGTTTGAGATAGGGACTGGGGAGGAACCTGGGCCTTGGGATGAAGGGAGACCATCCCCTGGGGGTATATCAGGGAGAAATCATGTTACCAGCAGAGGGAACTGTAAACATGGGCTTCCTTGGCAATGAGAAATTATTTGTTTTTTCTTTTATTCAGAATAGTCTGTAGACCTTTCTATAAGCTAGTCTTTTCTTTTTTCCTCTGAACACTACTAATGCCTATTTTATAGTCAGGAAACAGCAGGACTAAAGGCGAGTTGTGCATAACTCTTGGTGGCCCTTCCTAGTAATACATTTCCACCAGCCAGGCCCCACCTTGTGGAGGCTCTGTAGCCTCTCCAGAGTTTGTCACCTGTGTGGGAATAAGCTCAAAACTTAAGCTTGCCAGAGAAAGTTCACACTTAAACCATACCAAGTGGTTTGCTCAAGCAAAGTGTGAATTGAAGTGAGCTATGCTATCAAAAAAAAAAAAAAGGTAAGGTAGAAAATGTAGGTGTATATTGGAGATTGGAAATGTCACTTTGGAAGTATCCTTTCCCACGAGACATATGCATGCTTTTTGAATGCTTTCTCAGGCAGGCAGTATAGGTGGTAGCAATACTCCTTTTCTGACACTAGGAATACTGACATTTTGTTTGTTTGTTTGTTTTTGTTTTTCAAGACAGGGCTTCTCTGTAGCTTTGGAGCCTGTCCTGGAACTAGCTCTTGTAAACCAGGCTGGTCTTGAACTCACAAAGATCCACCGTGCTGGGATTCATGGTGAGCGCCACCACCGCCCGGCTCTGACATATTTCTTTATAGACTTTCTACTGACACTTGGATTTGGAATCTTTAAGATCTGGGTAGGATCCCAAATGTTATGTCTAGGTAGATGCGATCTTATTAAGCAAGTTACTGATGAGTCATTTCCTCTGAAAGGTAGGAACATAGGGTTAGAGATAGTAGATTATATTTATGAAGTGCCATTGGTTTCTAGTAGTAGGTAATTCTTACTAGAGGAAATAATTTTAATTCACTTCAGATAAAAATTAACTTTTTTATTTAAAATGATTTAATGCTTCAGATGGAGCATTTGGCATTGAATACAATATGTTGAAGCTGATTCCATTTTCCTCAGTGACAAGTGCTATCAGTGCAGAGAAAGACAAGAATGTTGAGTGTATGAAGCCAAAAGGATACATTGTGCCATATGGTGTTTAACTTATCGGCACATAAGTTTGTGATCTAAAGTATGCAACGTCAGAATTAATCAAATTTAAAATATACCCAGCAAAATCCTAGTTATTGTGAACTTGTAACAAATGAAAGAACATATCTCTGCCTTTTTTGTGTGCTTAGCTGTGTGGACAGATGATTTATAAAGTTTCCACAGATTAGTAGAGGACAGCATAACATGAAGTTTTTTAGATAGAATGCTCTGAAAATATAAATGAAATGTATTATTTTATTAATAATAAACATGTTATTTTAATTATTATACTTATATTAAATATATAATTAATAATTATAATTTTAAATAGAGAATTACATAATATTATATTAATTAATATTCTTTAACATTTTGTACCTGCTCTTTTTCCTCACTGCTTAGTATTGTTAGAATGTTTATAACCCTCATGTACTCATATCTCTCATTCCTTGAAGACTATACTAGAATGTTTGTCTCTTGTTCACTGTGGCGTTTCCAGTGCCTACCACCATAGGTACACAATAGATGATGCTTGTTTAATAGATGGACTGGAGTTTGAAAAAGGAAGTGTGTATTATATAGTGCTTGTGAAAGATTTTTGTGGAAAAGATAGACTCTGAAGTAGACCTTGACAGTATTTTACTAAATGAGTTAACTTTTTATGAAGTACATTAAAGTAAATAGTTACCTATTTTAATTTTGATTGATGAATTGATTTTGAGACAGAATATTGCTCTGCAGCACTGGTTGTCCTGGCATTAGCCGTGTAACCCAGACATGTGGCGCTCCTCCTGTCTATGCCTCTGGAGTATTGGGATTATAGGCATGCATGGCCATGTCTGGTCCAATTTTATCAGTTTATGCATTTTCCATGTTATATACTACTCTTAATTTTATCCTGAGATTTTCTAAAGCCTAGACAGTTCTTACCATTAATGTCTCTTAGGCAATTTAACTATAAAACCCATGTAATCAGAGTGAGCAGTATTGGTCTATTCTGTATCACTTGTAACAAATTCTGTCACTCTATATGAGCAAACTATATGCATATTAAGTCAGTCTGTTGGAGCTGATTACACATCATGTAGATCTTGATTCTAATTGTCGTTTTGGAGTGTGAAAGCTTACCTTTCACTTTGAGTCTGTTCATAAACTACATATGAATTTGAACTCAAAGACATATGAATGTTCTGGTTGCCTCGTGAATTGAAATCATAATTGAACATTATTACCTCCCTCACCCCCCCAAATTCTTAGGTTTTAGCAAATCTTAGTATTTTGAATATTTGACATTTTGATTGTGAGTCCTTTCTTTAATGACTGAATTGTCTCTTCACCCCTGGGTGTTTTTTGACGGGGGTCTCACTGTGTAGTTCTGTCTCACTGGAGTTCATTATATAGACCAGGCTGGCCTCCAGGTCACAGAGATCCACCTGCCTCTGCCTCCCGAGTGCCACCACAACTGGTTTAAGCATGTACTGTTTTTTTTTCTAATCTTTTTGTTTTGTTTTTTTGTAATGTGTATAGGTGTTTTACCTGCATGTTTCTCTGTCCATTTCTTGTGTGTTTGTTTCCTGTATAGGTTAGATGAAGGCATCAGATGCTCTGGAACTGGTGTTACAGATGCTTGTGAACTGCCATGAGGGTGGTGGGAATTGAACCCAGGTTCTCTGGAAGAACAGCAAGTGGTCTTAACCACTTAGCTACATGTGACGTGAAATTGCATGTCCCACCTTCTATAGTTTCCTTTTCTCTTCTATTTTCTTTCAGCACTAAAGAAATTAAAATTAGTTTTAAATTAAAAATATTAAAATGTTAAATTCTCTGGATATTTTTCAGATTGTAAACTGGAACATGTAGATGTTTGGGTGTGAATTATCTTTTAGAAAATAAAATAACTTGTGATTCTCAGGTACTTTGCTGTAATTATTTTTTATAAATACCAAATTAGATATTCTTTTATTACTACATTAGACTTTAGAAAGCATCTGTCCTCTTTGCTTTATTTTAGAGATGAGTGAGATAACTGAGATCATTGATGTGGTTTGTTCACAGTTGACAATTCACAGCAGGACTAGAAGTGTTGGTGAGATAACCATACTGTTGCCAATATCTGTTTAGTAAATAAATTATATTAAAACTTAACGGCACTGCATCTAGGAATGCATCTGGTTCTGCTGATACTATAATTTTAAATGATGCTATTTTAATGATTTAGTAAAATAATGGCAGTAAGTTTGCCAATTTTACAGTCTGCCAGTCAGCCGTAGAGGATGTGAGTAAAATAGCTCAGTGCTATCCCATTAAGGCGTGTAGGCTTTTGCTGTCATAGCATCAGAAGGGACCTTTCATCCACCTGGCATTAAGTCTTTGAAGACCCTCACATATGACATTTGCCCTCTTAGTAGTGCTTCATTTTTTTATTGTGTTACTCTATTCCTTTTTAGTCCTGGGACGAAACACAATAGCTTGTGCATGCCAGGCTTTAGCCTTAGCCCTTTAATTTTTGAACAACTCTAATATGATGTTCAGTTTGTCTTCCATTGGGAGGTGTGTATCCAACAAAAAGATATAAGGAAAACATGAGAAATAAGATTAGAAGAAAATATCCTTTAAAAATCTTGTTGACCTTAAAATGTGTACATTTGAAAAACTAGATAGACAGACTCTTGGATTGTCATAAACTAGATAGACAGACTCTTGGATTGTCATAAACTAGATAGACAGACTCTTGGATTGTCATAAACTAGATAGACAGACTCTTGGATTATCATAAACTAGATAGACAGACTCTTGGATTGTCATAAACTAGATAGACAGACTCTTGGATTGTCATAAACTAGATAGACAGACTCTTGGATTATCATAAACTAGATAGACAGACTCTTGGATTGTCATAAACTAGATAGACAGACTCTTGGATTGTCATAAACTAGATAGACAGACTCTTGGATTGTCATAAACTAGAT